>UCOM01000675.1:0-66005 GCA_900474385.1 Ormyrus pomaceus | reverse complement strand
CGATCTCCGAAATTTTATACTGTTTGTATCAAACAAAAATGTTGAATCGCGCCTAACAGAGCTGGCCTTGACTTCTAGTGACGACCCGCGTGAAAATATTATGAGATCTCATACGAGATCTCATGCGAGATCTTTTCTTTTTAATTTTTATGCAAAATGAAAAAGCTTTTTCTTTGAAACTTAAACTTTAAAGTAAAGAAAAAAAACTTCAGTTTGAAAGGCGGAAAAATTAATTGTACAAAATATTAAAAATCTGTGTAAAGATTCAAAGAAAGATTTTGATAATAAAAAATTAGTTAAAATTTCAATTGCCATAATTAATATTAGCATCAAAAACATATTTTTTTCATCTTAATTAAGCTCATTACAGTCAATTACGGTCAATGCGAAAGCTTATTACATACAGTATCCTAAATTTAAGCATTAAATAGACCACTCCACTTATTATAGAGGAATAACATTTCAAACCATTAATTAAAAATTTCCTTAAACAACTTTCTACAATAACTATAACAAAATAGCTTGCTTCGTTTTCATTTTTCCAAGTTACTTTTTCATCCAAATCTCAATAGTTTAAAAAAGCAACCAATATTCATTCGGTTTTAAACAACCAACCGAGCAGTTTGGACCATATTGACAAATAGTTTTAAATTCCAAGACACTGCAAGCCTCCTCGTCCCCTCGGCGTTCGCTCTTCGTCGAACGAAATTCTTCACCTTAAACGCGGCCATCCAGCAGGCGACGAGCGGCAAAAAGAAATCAGGTAATGGAAACTCGGCTGCGCTCTTCCCAAAGTCGACCTTCTCATTATCATCGTCGGACGGCGAAGCCGCACGCACAGGGCGACGTCACGAAACGAGAGCGTCGCGCTTAGCTGTACACGGCGATCCGACCCTTTCAGATAGAGAGAGAGAGAGAGAGGAGGCAAGCGAGACCGAGAGAGAGAGAGAGAGAGAGAGAGAGGCTCGATGACCACTTAAACTTGATCTCATTTCCTTCGCAATCATGCTGGCCAGGGGCCCGTCCTCCTCCTCGGCTATATACGTACGCACACGCGCTCACAATGGGACGGGGGCCGAAATAACAGTAAGCGCTCGTGTGCGTAAAAGCCCGAGCGGAGTCTGCGGGGATGTCGGCTCTTCCTTAATTGCGTTAATGGAAGCGTGATTTCCTCTGCCCCTCGTCCCTCTCTCTTTCTCTCTCTCTCTCCTCGGCGAGCTCTTCCCCCTCGAGAGAGAGAGAGAGAGAGAGAGAGAGAGAGAGAGAGAGAGAGAAGGCCGTAAGCTCGCGTATACGCCTCGATGGAAAACACGATTTTCGTCGTGCTTCCGATGATGGCCCAAATGAAACGTGCGCGATGTGACACGTTCTCGCTTTATTTGGCTTTTATTTTTACGAAAGCTGCTCTTCGATAAAGGAAGGGGATATGCTTTGAAGCGTCTTCAAAGGAACGACTCGAGGAGCAATAATGAAAAAAACAGATTGTACGTAACTGAAATCTTTAAGAAGGATCGATTTTGTAATTGAAGTACGAAGCTTTTACTTGATTTAATAAAGTACGTAGCTCTTGTCGTAGAATCGCAGAGTCCACGAGTGACATCATCACAATCAAAATGTGAGCGACCTAAAAAGCGTGACGCGAAACTAATAAAATCAAGAGTTATAGCCGTATATGACAATATATATTGCAATTCACCGTCTTACCAAAGAGCACGAAAGCTTACGAAAGAGACCGAAGCACTTGAAATCGCGTAAAGATGCAATATAGCGATGTGTAAAACTCTGCCTGCAATATGAAATATACCACTTAATAATGATATTTTCGTAAGATAAAAATTTACAAAAGAAAAAAACATTTTGTAAAATTGTTTACATATACCTTATTCCTTTCGGAGCTTCGAAGGAAAACCTAAAAACTGAGTACTTTGTCAAAATCCCATGTACAAGCCAATATTCGAAAGACCGAACGACAAATTTGTACGGGCAAAGGCAATCAATCAATTAATAGCATCGCTACGCCGCCCTGTACGGCAAACAGACGCGCCGCCCGCGAAATCTCGGTGTTTAATTCCCTCGGCCGCGGCGGCAAAATTAGCGGCGAGCCGAGAGATATACGTTCGCCCGCGACGCGGCGCTTGGAAAATCCGCGAATCGGCTCGCCGTAACGCGCGCGATCGGCTCGAGCTCCGCGGCTTCGCTCATCGATAGCGGCGCGTATAAACGAGAAGTCAATCGCGAAATGGGGTCGGGCGCATTTGAATCGCGCGGTTATTACCCCCGGCCGCGGCGGCGCGGCCGCAACAATTAATGTTTGCGCGCACATTATAATACATGCTCCGCGGTGCCGCGCGGCCTTTGTCCGAGAGCCGAGAGTCGCGACGTTCGCTAAAGCGGCTCGAGAGCTTTTTCGGCGGAGTATATAAGCGACGATGGCTGAGCTTTGCTTTTTACATATTACATTGCTGTCGTTCGCGCGTTTCTTTGTCGAGGGAGACGTACGCGAGGCGCTGCGGAAAAAAGGTTCTCGAGCCGGGAGATGATTGCTGCGGAGAATTTTAAGTTGGACCAGATATGGAGTTCTAGCTTCTTTGATTTATGGGTTGGCTGATTTAACCAGTTATGACTGCAGGCCTCTAAGCGCTGTTGGACTTATCAAAATAAATTCAAACCCGGACTAGAGCCGCTTGTTGTACTTGAACGTTTGTAAATATTTGTTTATTTTATTTTGAGGAAAGCCCAAAACGTATTTGAACTTTCTGTTTATTAGACGCGTAAGTATTAAAAAATGAAATATTTTTTTATTCTTGACTACAAAAATATATAGAACTTTAAGGCAATGTTATAAAATTTGTTTTAAAAATAATAATGATTTTTGATTCTATCAGAATTGTAAAGAAATGATAAATATTGAATCGATCAGATTTCACAATTGATTATACTTTTATGACTTCTCACAACTCTCTTTACGACGACAAAACATAGTTAAAAGTCGCTCCTAAATATTAAATCGTCGTAAAATACATTGAGCGACCTCTTAATCTGCATCAATTTTAAAAAGGCAAATCCAACGCAAAACGATCATCCAAGCAAACAACATTTCCCCTCGATTCAAACGATGTGCCCGCGACGTTCGCCGAAAAAAAAAAAAAATCATACCCCAAACAGATTTCGCGTCCCCCCGTATCCGCGAGAGAGACGTAAAACCTCATCCCGAGTCTTAAATCACTCGCGAAACCGCTGCGCACCCGGTTATACAGCTGTGTCAACCCATCGCTGGGCGCCCTCGAAAACGTGCGCGAAAAAAGGCGCGCAAAAAATCAGCGCGCCGAGATCCTTCTCGGCAGCGCGGCGGCGGCGGCGGCTGAGTTTCCGAGAAGGAGCTGCCCGAAGAACCGGCAGGAGAGCGCAAACAACCGGCGGATGTGTGCGTATATACGCGCGACGGCGGCGGCCTAGCTGCGGCGCAGCTGCGCTTTATTTCGACAAATTCGTCAAGCCGGATGGGGAATTTACGCCCATTACCGGGGGGCAAGGCAGTTTACCGTGTACGCGCCTGCATGCCTCTGCGTGTTTTCACTTCGGGGGGAGCGACGACGGGAGATCGTCGCGGGGAGGACGAGGTGCCGCGCGTGCCTGCGGGTGACGGTGGTGTTTTCGGGTTATTTCATTAGCGGGACGCGTTGTTTCGTTTGGTGTGCGGGCGGCTTTTTCCTGATGGGGGACGCGAGCGCCGGGGGTCTGAGATGGACCTGGAAAAGGTCATTTTTTTTTAATCTTTTGTTTCGTTTGCTATCGGTATTGATATAAATAGCGTGTACAATTGTGAATAAATAATATTGTTTTGTCAAATTTTGTCCATAAGATGAGACTGGAGCAACGAGTTCTTGTTGGTATGGGATCAACCTTTCACTGCTCTCAAAATACTTACAAGCGCTGCAAATTAGGGCCAGATTGGTGCATCTGAAATATATAGTTCCCAAAATTCATAGTAAATTAATATTTGTTATGTTATGGCTTCAAAGAACAAGATTATTTTTAAATTAATAAGAAGGGCGATCGTTATAATTAAAAGGTTCGTTTGACCCAATTAGAGCAAAACATTTTTCACATAGTATTTAGTGATTTCTAGAAAAGCAATTTCACGTCAATAAGAATGTGAGCTCTTTTGCGGAGAAAGCTTTTTGATGTCTTCCTTGAAACCTTCCATCGGTTGTAAAAGTTCAAATACGGAATCCTCGCAAACTTCGCCAACTTCGCCTACTTATTTTCAACAACAAATTAATTGTACGTCGAAATCGAAATTTACCTCTTTTAAACTTATGTTTTTCGCGAAATATTCGATTGCAAGCGGCGAATCGTGACCTAATAATTATAATTTATGCAATTAGCTTTGTTTGGAGAATAAACGCGACGAAAGCAAAATAAAACATTGTAAAATAACATTGCTCGTAAATAATATACGTGCACAAATACTCATTTATAATCTAACAGGCCCTGCAAATAAAAACAGTAGATTTATTATTGACGAAGCTGTCACTATAACCAGCAAGAAAACCCACCCCGCCACAAAAAACCACCCCGTATCATTACTAAAAAGCATTCACCGCTGTCGAAGCCCCAATAGAATCCCGTCCAACGATATCCTGGCTTCCACCTTGCCAGCGATCGGCCTTCCACTTAGCGTTGACTCAGGCCGGCGATTCGCGAGCGGAAAATGCGCCGCGGAATCCCGCGGGATCGCCGCATTGTTTTGACGCTCCGGACTCGCTGCCGGACGAAGCGATGATGGGAATCGTTTTTTTTTTTTCGATTTTGGAGACGGATAGTTGATTGCTCGGTTATTACGCGATGCTGTACGTATATCGGTTTTAAAGGGACGGTCGATTTTTTAAAAATTGGTTATTTTATAGTTCAGGTATTGGTTGGAAAAGTCTTCTGCAGCGGAGTTTGCGATTTTTATTAATTGACTTTCTATTAGTGGACTTGTTTAATTAAGTTAATTTTGACTTTGACGACTCACATCGGATTGTAAATATTAATTGCTTGATGCAATGAGATTTATTTAAAGGATTTAAAGAGCTTTAAATTGTGCATATTACTTTACTTTTTAAATATTTAGTGAAAAAGTATGTATAAAGAAAACTAACGTATTTTATTAACTCTAATAAATTAATTTTATATTAATAAAAAAAATTCGTATTCTAAAAAAAACAAATCATTATAATTAGAACACTTATTTACAACACATCATGCAATAATAAACTCTTTAAAAACTTAAGGACTGCGATCAATAGAATCGCTCAACCTGCTTCGCGTCGAACACAATCCCAAAATCGGCCCCAATCCCCGCGGTTTAAACACCTCTGTCCCGCGAGAGTTCCAGAAAAAGTCCAGAGATCCGCCCGAGTAAAGTGCCGAGAAGGCAAGTGCACACACATAGTCCGTCTAATCCCCGCGGCACACTCGGCGCATAAAAATCGCCCGGCCGTCGCCGCCAATTTCCTCTCCGAGTCTTTAAACTAATGAAACTCGCGGCTGACCCTATTTTAGCGCTCTCCGCGAGAGCCTCCTCGTTGACGCGGCCCGTAAACGAGTCTCTCTCTCTCTCTCGGGCATGTGTATTGCGAAAAACGCGAGGAAAGGCCGTTGGCCCGAAGTCTCTTCTCTCGCGAAAATTAGAAGATGGCCGGAGCTGTAATTGTCGCCGACTCCGGGCAATTATGTAGTTTGTACCGCCGACGAGCGACGGTCGTGGGTAGGAGAAAGAGACGGAGAGAGAGAGAGAGAGAGAGAGAAAGCGGGTAGATTCGTAGGATCGCCGAGGAGCCTCGTGCAATGACACTAAATGCGATCAATTGCCTGTCGGTGATCCGCCGCTGTTGCCTCCGTCCGAGAGATCGACACGTGCAGCGGGCGGAGGGATATCGCTTTTGTTGCCCGCGGAGATGCACTTTGGAATGGGCCGCGAGGTATCGCTGATTAGCTGGTGGATTGTTTGAGCGAGCGCACGTCGATAAGGGCGATCGGATAGCGCGCGTCTGATGCTTCGGATCGATATATTTTTTTAATGGGCTCGATAAGATTGGGCGCTTAAAAATAACTTTTTCGACGATTGATAAAATATTGAAATAACATTTTTCTCGGTGTATGAGAAGAGCGTATTGTAAATAAGTGCTGTAGTCCAATTAATAAAACCATTGCAGCACAAAACGCAGTGAGTAGAAGAAATTGCGGAAGTTAATTGGGAATTGGTTAAATTCTTTGTAATTCTTCTTTAATTAGTTACGCTTCGTTTTTTAAAAACGTTGCCGCAGTTTATTTCGTTTTAATAATGAGCGATACAAATTTAATGATTCCCCCGGCCGAAATTTATTAAATTAACTACATATATCAATTGAGCTCTCCAAAAATAGAAAGAAGAGGAAAACCCTACAATTATGCAATTAAGGCGCGGAGATGAGTTTTGAAGGAGTACTTCCCTTTGCCGAGCAAATTAAAAGATTGCATTCAAAGATTGTTTAGTTTTAATTTCATTCACAAGATCTTCAGTTCCAGGCAGGACCTTACAAGCGCAAGTAAAGTTATCAAAGAAAAAAAAAGAGAAAATATTTTTTATGCCGAGTAAACGCTATAAATGGTTAACATTTATTTTCTTCCAAAACGCGTATATTAAAAAAAAATTCTTTTAACAATAAATCATGAATATATTTTTTCTGTTTTGGACCTACGTTTCAAAAGACTATTTTACGCTGGGACTATTATAAATTTAAAATTCTTCTTCCCAATTTTACTAAAAACTAATAATATCACATCAACGCCCGTAAACTACCCGCAATCAATGTAAGCAGACACTTTCACCCCCCGACCTTTTCACACCCCATTATCCGCGGCACTCAATCGAGAAAGCCCCAAGAATCCGTAACATTAGTAGGCATTGTCCGCCGACCCCACCGTACAACCTCCCCCCCGGCAACAAGACAGCCCACTTCTCATCTCGCACACCGTGTCGTCCGAAGCAGCGGCCGCGTCGCCGCCGAAAAAAGCGCGCACCCCGTCGCTGAAAAAGCGAGAGAGAGCGAGAGGAAAGAAGCAGCAGCAGCAGCAGCAGCCATCGCGCAGTCAGAAGCGCGCAGAGCCTCGCGTCCCCCGCCATGGCGTCTCTCTCCTCCCGCGCTCGACGGCGGCGGCGGCGACGGCGGCGGCGGCGGCTGAAGAGAGAGAACTGCCCCTGGATCGGCGGCCGCGCCGCAGTTCGCCGAAAGCAAGCGAGCCCGACGCTCTTTCTTCCTTCCCTCGCCAGACGAGCCTCAGCCGAGAGAGCCAAAGGAGAGCCGCACAGCAGCAGTACGGGAACGCAGAGTGCTCGAGTAGTCGCTTTTCCCTCGAGGGACGAACGCACCGATTGCTCACACCGCACGCAGAACAGGTAAGTGCGCCTCTCGAGCGCGCTCTCGGGTTAGAGACACGCACCGGGGACGGACGCCGCCGCGACGCATCGATTTTCCGCCCCAGAGAGAAGCGCCGCTGCTGCTGCTGTAGCTCCTGCAGCAGCTCCTTGCAGCAGGACCGCGACGCGGGGCGACACGCAGATGTGCGATTTTTCGAGGGCTAGAAAGCTCGGCGAAGCGACTGTCGAGGGACCTCTTCGACTCTCTTCGCCGATTGTTTTGTTTCGTTGCTCGCGCGATCGGATTAGCAGGTGGGAGTCTGAGGGGCTTTCTCGGCGGAGCGTCGCGGATTTGCGCAGGTAGTTTGTTTTTTTTTTTTGTTTCGGGGGGGAAATTTGGAATTTTTGATCAGCGCGAGGAGGTCCCGGAAGCCACGCTGCTGCGATTTTAAACGACGATCAGCAGTAAATTTTGGAAACGCAACGCGACGGATAAATTCTCGCGTTTCGCTAAAAGCAAACAGCAAACTCGTCTCCGTCGCCTCTCCGCGCGAACGACCGAAAACTCGAGCAGAAGCTCCCCCTTGCTCCCGCGCCAAGGTTAAGAATCAGCGTACGTAACAGCGAAATTAAGCGAAAATCATCCAACGGAGGGAGGGGGGGGGGGGCTTCCATCCTCTCGGTCCGCGCGCGAATCATCGAAAATTGGCTAATTCAATCCTGTCGGCGCGTCGGCGTCGAAGCCAAAACGCTTATTTAACACGAGCGCTGGGCCGCTTATCGGCGATCCGTCAGGCGGAGAGGCGCGCGGGGCCCGAATGCAATAATAATTGATCGAAGCGCAATATCCTTATCTCCCGCTTTTCGGCGACGGCCAGCGCCGAGGAGGATCCGCGAACGATCTCCGCGCGAGGCCCGTATCTCCGCGCGGGGCGCGATAAGGATGTGCGACGTTCGTTATTATTGTACTTCTTTTTTTTTTTTTTTCGGGAGGCTTATCGGCGGGGGCCTTTTAATTTCGTCGCGGCCGCTATCGAAAAATATTATCTCTCTCTCTCTCGGGCCATTGTTTCCGCTGGACAGATGTGCATTGTTGCGCTCTCCAGGACGACGAAGCCGACGTGGGCACGCTGCGCTCGGTTTATATATATATATATATATATATGTTGTCGGTGTGTATTTAGGCCGGTTTTCGTCGAGGAGCTTATCAGCTAACGCTCGGGATTTGCGGCGGGGGCTGGGCTTTTTCTTCGTGGTCGAAGATCCGAGGAGTGGATAACTCTTTGTAAAGTTTATCTGTTGATGCGCCGAATTTTTCGAGGGGGTGCTTTTTGATTTTCGAGTGTAGCAACTTTTGAAGAAATGTAGTTGAAGTATCATTTTAGCCGTTGAAAAAGACATTTCCAAACTCCAGAACTTGAACATGTTAAAAAGTAAAATAAAAACATACGGCGTATATGCCGCATTTTTAATACCCAAAACGATCCGAAAGCTCGAGCTTACGGCCCCTGTCCCCGAACGAACTATATAAGCCCCGCTTTGAGGAATTAATTGCGTCCATTGAATTCGCGCGTCGTGTAACGCCAATCGCGCGTCCTTTGTAGGCATCAATCGTAACGCGACGTTCTCTTTCGACAAAGCGAATAATCCCCGCGGCTCCCGGCTTAAGGTACACGATCGATTGCTATTAGCGATTCGACGGCCGCCCCCTCCGATAATTAGCGCGATCGAAGGTTACGTGGGAGCCGCGCGCGAGATTTTTTCCGCTCTCCCTCTGTATGCCGTTTCCAGGGGCTGGAATTCCCAGCCGACTGGCGGCGCCTTCGTCTTTCCCTCCGCTGGAAAACAGGAGTTTCTCGTCGCCGCGCGCCGAGAGTAAATTTCGTATCCGGGATAGAGAGAGAGAGAGAGAGAGAGAGAGAGGAGAGAAAGAGAGCTTGCGAGAGTTCGTTGGCCCTTAAAAAGCTTCCGGTCGAGATTACCGTCACCGTTGAATTGCACTCGGGCTTGCGCGGCCGCGGCACACTCGCGTACATACTCGCACTCGGAGAGTCGCTCTCTCTCTCTCTCTCTCTCTCGCGAGAATTGTAATTGCTGTCTGAAAAATAATTCAGCCGCGAGAGAAGAGCGCCGCGACGAGACTGATTAATCGTATTCCCGCTCTGGATGCCGTGCGACGTTTCTCGTCGTCGGGCTCGTCGGTTTTTTTGCCTTTTTTCCCCTTTCGAGTGGGGCTTTTCGAGTGTGCCCGCAGCTCGGGGACGATTTTTCGGAGTAAGGAGAAGAAAATTTTCGAGGATTCTTCTTTGGAAGACGTGTAGTCAGTTCCGTTTCGTCGCGCACCGCGTCGAAGGGGCAATTTTGATTATTGCCACCGAGAAAGACGGAGGTAAACTGCTTAAACTAAATTGACTCGAGGCAGCCGGAACGGACGGTGCATTATCGCTAATTCAAACGAACACGCCTTCGAGCCAGCAAAGACACGCAGCGTCTCCTCGGCGGCCGCTTAAAACACAAATTTCCCCGGAAAAATAAATCACTGCACCCGGAGACGAAAACACCGTCCGTATGTGCGAAAGCCGGGAAGAAAAAGAAAGCACACGATCGGCCGAGAGAGTCGAGTCATTAAAAAATTTCGCAATTGAAATGCAAATCGACTGTCGAACGGCAATCTCCGCTTTTTCCGGCTCTCTTATCGCTCCCTCCTCCGCGGAGGGACTTCCAAGAATAATAATTCCCGATTCGAGATTACACAATTATACGGGGAGGTCCCCCCCGCCGTGGACGTATTTCGCTCATTCAAACTTTCTCATTATTATCGAAAATAATGGCCGCGACGCATAATTGCACGCCGCCGCCTATAATAACTCGTTGGGGCGGCTTTCTTTCTCCGAGCCTCGGAGCCGGTCTAACGAACGCCTAGCGAAAGAAAGAGCAGCGGAGAAAGGAGAGCGGCTTTTAAAGGGCCTTTTTCCGAAATATACCCCGAGTAAGAGAGAGAGAGAGAGAGAGAGAGAAAGAGAGAGAGAGGGGAGAAGGAACGGGTCATCGAGCATCGACAACGGCGCAGCCGGATTTTTGTCCTCCTTTCCGAGCGACTCGGCTTCCTTTGAATGAGCCTTTCTCTCTCCTCTCTCCCTTCGCTTCTTCTTCTTCTTCTCTGTGCCTTTGCTCTCGCGCAGCCCGTTTTTATTGTGAGCCCGAGAGAGGGGACTCTCTGCGCCGCTGATCAGGTGTCTTTGCCTATTGTGCGGTGCGGCTCTGAAAAATTGTTGCTCGATGCCGATGCAAATAACGAGGCTTCCTTTTTTTCTTTTTGGTCGCCGAGCGGGGAAATGCGCCGATTCGTTCGCCGGGGGCTCCGAGAAGCGACTCGCTTGTTTACCGCGAGCTGTGTATATCGGTTGTGGTTCTCGTTTTTGGCGTGGCCCTCCGCAAGGAGAAGCATGCGATTTTGCTGCCTTTTTGCATTGGATTGGCTTTAAATCTTTTGGTTTAAAATACTTGTACTCTTCAGAAATCTATTCTTTTACAACGAAGCAGCAAATCTTTCATTGCAAGTTCTGAACTACGTTTGATGATGCAGAAATCGTTTTCGCGTTAGTATCTTACTTGAATTTCGTCCCTGAATCCAATCCGAGAAGATGTCACGGTATATTGCATTTCCCATTACCCCTTTTAAATTCTACATTTTCGTCCGCCTCCTGCAAAAAGTAAAAATGCATCAAATCCCAATTTCCCTCCGCTAATTTTAAAACTTCGCCGGAGAATCAATTAGTTGCGCCGTATAAGTTTAAAAAGAAAAAAGGAATTAAACCTGCTTTGATTGATACGTGAAATCGAGAGCGGCGCAGATTAAAAAACGGTTATCTCCGTAATTCATTTTAAATTGCCTTTAACTCCGTATTTCGATTTACGGGGCGACGACTATCTAGCCCGGTACAGAAGGGTTCCGGCTCCCTCCGGGCTAAAATTACTCGTTTTCAAAATATCAAGTCTTTTGACCTCTTCAGGACCGGAAAAGACTCTTTACCACGCTCGAAAGTCTTCTTGATAATATTAATTTTAATAAATAAACCTTATTGTTTTCTTATCTCTCGAAATCTATCAATTCTCAAACTTCCGGACCCGCAGGAAAATCCAATTAAATCACTTTTTTATTTAATTCGCCGGTTCGATTTACCAACGCGATTACAAAAGAACACCGGCTGTCCGAGCGTTTAAAATTAATCCCCCAAGTTCGTTAATGCAAGCAGTACATGTCAAGGGCAGACAGCCCGGCCGCTCTTTCATTCGGCAAACAAAACAAAATGCATTAGCGTTTTCCAGCGGCGCGGTGGCGGCTGACTTTCATGCGACACTCGTCTCCCCTCCTCCTTTTTTTTTTGCGGGACGATCTTTCCGAATTTAACGGACCGACATCAAAATTCGCGAGGACCCGCGTCAACAGAAACGCTCGAGGTGCTCTATCTTTTTTTTTATTCCGCAGCTCCATTATACGCTCTAAAGTTCGGAGCGTTGCTGGTTTTGACGTATATAAAATCCCCGCGTCGGAATTTCGAATTTCGCGTTGGTTTTGCGCGTTTAGCGCGCGGAAATTTTATTAAAAGCCTCGCTAATTTTCTGACTATTCTCTCGACCGAAATTCGCTACGGTTCGCTGTCGCGGATTTTTTCCGTGTCAGTCGGGCAGACGCGTATATTGTACGTATGCGAGTTTAAATGTTTATTCGGAAAATCTGGTTATTCGCGGAAATTTGCCCTTCTTACCAGAAGTGATGCATGCAGCAGGTATACATTTTGTGCATACTAATTTAGGTACTTTCCTCGTTCTTAAAATACAATTCTCTTAAAATACACGCAAGCTTCATAAAAATTGAAAAGTACTCTATGAAAAAAAATGACGAGCAGCGTTTTCGCTCGTCGATGCATAATTTGCACTGCGTATTATACCTTCTCGAACTGCCATAAAAAAAAAATCTCGATTCAAATATATATATCGTCCGCCGTTATTTACATGCAAATGTAGGTGGTCGGCATCCGATAGCAAAACAGAAGCTCTTCAAAGGAATATCCCCTCGAAAAAATGCAAAACAGATTTTTTTTTTCCAGCGGCGCGATCGAAGAGCGAAAGCTCTCTCTCTCTCTCGCGCCTCTCTCGTAAACAAAAAAGCTCCGTTCCATCGGCTCGGAAAGCCCAAAATAATATTCCAATTAATGCGAGTGCCGACACGGAAAAGCTTCGCTCGCGGAAAAAAAAACAAACGGCCGTGTAAAAAGCGAGAGAGAGAGAGAGGAATAAAGCTCCGCCGAAATGAGTCGGTCAACTCGAGCGAGCAAGAAGTTTTAATCAGTGCGAGCGCCCGGCTCGCCCGAGGTTTCTTCCCTCAAATTGGTGCGTTTTATTCTTCTCCATTTTCGTGACCGGCATTCTCTCCTCTCGCGTCTCTCTCCCCCCTCCTGCGCCGCGGCCTGAAAAGCGAAGAAAAATGCTTTGCGAAAACGAGGAATATAAAGTTCGTTTGAACTCTCTCTCTCGCGCGCGACCGAAGCGCGAAAAAGGAAAATTCGCGCGGAATATTTACATAAAAGAGGAAATATTGAGGGATTGTTTTTTTAATGGGAAATGCAGATCGACGACCAAGTTTCAGTTATATAGCAAAGACGTAGCTTTTTTGTTTGTCGAGGAAAATGGGGGGAAAAAAAAGAGGACGGTTTTTAATAAAAGTGACGAACCCTTTTTTTTTTCGAGGCGTTATTAAAAAATTTTTCCGCGATTTAATGAGAAATTCCATTAATTTGCCGGTAACAAAGTTTGCCATTGTATTCGAGAGAATCCGTTTTTCATTTAGTGTTTAGAAATAGTTTGCTTTTGCTAGGAAAATTAACCGTAAACTTATGACATTATATTGAAAGTTGGTAAGTTGCAAAACGCAATTAAAATAAACAACAAACTCGAATTGAAAGAAATAAAAAGTGCGGTTTGGTGGACAACAAATTAACTTTTTTTTTAGCAAACTTTTCCTTCTGGAGTTTCAATTTTGTGTTTGCGAAAAAATTACTGTAATTCCTTTCCTTTGCCGAACTTTTTAGCTTCATATTGTCAAAAGTAAGCGGAGAAAACTTGCTTTTAAAAGTTTAAAGCTGCTTTTCTTCACTTTTTCTCGCATTTTATAAAGTACTTATACAAGTTTCTTATAGAATAAAGTTCTACTATAATTAGTAATAGTCATAATGCTTGCAATTAAAATGATTGTTCTAAAACTCGAATTTAAATTTCAGTGCAATGACAATAGTTATTATAAATCGCGGCAATTTGTCCGCTATTCAAATCTGAGTCTTTTAATGGAGGAGAAATATAGAAACAAGAATGTAAATATTGTTGAATTCAAACTCAAAATAAAAACTCTCTCTCTCTCTAGAACACATTATTTCTTTTGTAAAAAGGATCTTTTAGAACGAAACTTTAGATGTTTTTACATAGAAAAGACGGGCATTTTATTATATAAATCGTACCTTCTAAAAAAAAATGTCAGTTTCCTTGATAAAAAGAATTTTATTTCAAATCCCTTCAAAACCACGAGGTCGCTCTCTTTTATTCACCAATAAACAGCCGAAATCTTCAAGGCTCCACTTATAAAAAAAACTCCTCCTCCAAGATCGAAAACGAACTCGCCGCTAAGCAAGTACACATATCAGAAAGCGCCAAAATAACGATCCTTAAAACAGTCGCGCGACACCTCCATATCCCTCGGATCCCTATCTCCGAATCCCTTTGACTCCTCGGCGGCGGCAGCTGATGAAAAAAAAAATTGTCGCGCCTCGCGGCAGCAGTCAAAGCGGCCTCCCGATACTCGCCTCGCGCTCTCGACCTGAATGCCGCGCGCCACGCTCGCATTGGAAAAAAAAGCGCTGTGCCGCTGGATAAAAAAGAGATAATGTAAAAAACTACGGCGAGAGAGAGGGAGTCGAGTCCCTGGGATATTAAAATAGACTCGCGCTGCTAACCCCTTCGGAGCGGCGCGCGAGGCGCATATGCCGCTGTGCTTTACGACCGCAAATATTGTTGGCTGCACGTTGACGAGCTGCGATGTGCCGCCGCCGGACTTTTCTTCCGCTCTCTCGCGGATCCGGAGTCGCGTGGAAATTAATGTTTTTCCATCGAGGAAGCCGCGGGCTTTTAGTGGCCTGACAGAGGGGCCGTTTTGCGGGCTCGCATCGAGGAGGTGGAGAGGGACGCTGGTTGGATATATATATATATTTGTTTACGGGGTGCGACGTTTGAGGATGGGGTGTGTAGAGCTTTATTTCGCTTGCTTTTAAACTTGGCGATTGCATTGATTATTGATAAAATCGACGCGCGCCGTGAACTTTATGCTTTCAGTTTTACATCAGTAAATTCTTTGATTTATTTTCGGTGCAGAAAAAAAGGGAAAAAATGAGAATTTTGCAATTATTGAAAGCTAATTGAAGCTAAAAATTAATAAATAATAATGCTAATTTAATTTTTTTTTTTTTCAATCACAGAACATTCTACTTATAATTGTAATAGTAAATCCCCATTCTTCTATAAATCTATCTAAACTAGTCTACCACTTTTTCCAGCCCTTCAAAAATCATCCTCCCATATTCTCGTTTCGTTTAACCTCGAAAATGAGAGTCCTCCTCAAATATTTAAAAGGTTATTCCTGTATCCGGCAGCTACTCTCTCTCTCTCTCTCTCCGCGAAACTTATCTGCCCACTGTAAAACGAAAGTCGCGGCAATAATAGTTCCATTCCGGCGTATAAAAAGCGTAACCCCGTGTAAATCCTTCCTCTCTATCTCCGAGTATATATCCCACCGAATCACCCGGTTATCTCGCCTTTCGTTATACACCCTCTCATCTGCGTTTTTATCGCGGCGGTGGGGGGGAGGGCAGAGCGTACAATCCCCGGCACGATCTCCAATTAAAGCGAACAATCCGAGGCATCCCGGGGAATAAAAACAAGAAAAAAAAAAGGGGGAAGCGGAGGAGGAAAGAATCCATGCAGATTTCTCCTCGCTCTCGTCGGTCCATTAAAGGGAGAGGCGAAAAAAGGAGGAGGCCTTTTTGCCGAGCGCTTTCTTACGCGCGGGGTATAGAAAATTATCTAGACGGATGCAGCCGGGATGAATGGAGGCTTTTTCTTTCGGCGGAGGGCGATGCTCTCTCTCTCTTTTTTTCGATTATCGGCTTTTCATTTTGCCGGGGAAACGGGAGGAGGCCCTTCTTGCCGCTCTCGCTCGCTTGTCGGCTCCACGGTGAAAAATTGTCTCGGGCCTCGTCTGCAAGGGAGCTCCGGGGGAGTTTCGGGCTTACAAGTGCTCCTAATGTATTTTTGAATTTGAAATGTCGCTCTCTCGCGTCGGGCGCTCTTTCATTTATTTCGAGAGGAGGCACTGTAGTTAATAAGTGAATTATTTTAACTCAGCTATCTCCCAAAATTTCACGTCGACGTTCTCGTTCAGGAACGCATTGCAGTCGAACGAAACGGTATTTCCTCCTCTAAATAATAGAATTTAAAAAACTATTAATAACGTCATTACCGGCGGTACCCACACACTGTCAACCGCACTTGGCCTTCTTTTGACCAAATCACCATCCAAGAATAACATATTGTTTCTTAATTGCCCCTCCGACCAGGCATTATTCAATCCTCTCGCGATGTCACCTCCAGCGCTCTCGACTCTCCGTCGGCCATTCAAAAAAAAAAAACTCCCAAAACGATCGCGGCTCGAAAAGCCGCTTCCGCTCCTCTCGCCTCTTCCATTCCGTTTCTCACACCTCCGCTGGCTGCCTGCATCGGTCGGAAAGCACGAGGCTTTATACATTCCGTAAAAATAGTCGCTAATCAAGCCGAATTTCCTGCTCCTTTGTCGCGTCGCGGCCGTTATTACGTGTTCGCACGAGGGGAAGGGGAGAAAAATAGCCGGCGAACGTCGAAGCGAAGTAACGATCAATTCTCGGCCCGACGGCCCAGCCAATTTCGGGCTTGTATATGCCTGGACGCGTGTTTGCTTAAAGGCCTCTCTCTCTCTCTGGTGCCGTCGACGCCGAGGAAGTAGATATTTGGATACCGGGGCTCTCGTTATTTACGCCTCTTTACCTCCAGTGTGATTGCGTTTGGCCCGCAAATATTTGGGGGAAGGGGGGGCTGAAGGAGACTCGAGACGGTGGCGTTCGTTTCCGTCTTGCCTGACGTGAAAATTCTCGGTCGCCCCCTCCTCGTTTGGCCGGCAATTTATTTTCCGTTTTGTCTTATATATATTATTGGCCGCGGAAGAGCGATGAATTTAATGCTCGCTCGGCGGGCGGAATTTAATATCGGTTCATTGTGAAGCCCAAAGTCATTATTATTGAGGCCAGAGGGAGGGAAATTGAACTTTTCTATATAATATAAAGCGAAAATAACCATTTCTGCGAAAGAGAATGAACGTAAAAAGATGATGGGAATATATTTTATTCATTAATTTTCGCTAAAAAACACCGTGTATTTTAATGCACAAAGAACGGAAATTTTAATGAAAATTTCCATTTTAATCCCACTACCCTTTCAAATATTGCGTAATACGCAAAATAACGAAGACCGACAAAAAAAAAAAAAAGAATCCTTTCCCTCCCTGTAAAACGATAAAAAGATCTGCCACTGAAAAAGAGAGAGCTCAGGCAGTAGATTGAAATCTGAAAATTCACCGTCCGGAAAAAAAGAGCGCGAGCTCCTCGCGCCTTTATAACAGCCAGGCGGATGTATAAGCAAAACGTAAAGTCGTATATACGGAGGCGACATCAGTCATACAACTCAGCTGCCGCGCAGGAGAGAAAGAAACGTTATCGGGGAGAGAGCCGAGTTCCGCAAATGCAGCGCCGATAATATATTCGCGTGCCAGTCGCTCTCGGCGAGCGCCTCTTTTTTGCTCCCCCCCGCGAGAAGAAGGAGCGTTTGTCTCGCCCGCCTGTCAAAGGTTCTTTGTGGAATTAGAGTCGAGATGCTTTCCTCCTCGCTTCGCAGGCGGTGTATATACTCCGAGGGTCTCTCGCGACGGGCTCCTCTTTTTCATTGATATTTCGCTGTTTAAACTTTTCGAAGAAGAGTTAGTTGATTATATACACGTGCATTCTTAGGAATGAAGATTGAAAATGTTTGATAATAAAAGCTGTTTCCTTTTTACTGCACAGATTGTTATACTTATACGCATTTGCTTTGCAAAGATAAATGCCAATTAGTGATATATTTATTAGGTCACCATAGCGTGCGCATTTTTTCCGCTCGGTAAAAATAAAACTGGATTTGTAGGCTGCTTCTTTTCTAACGAGCAAAAAATCAATACCGCCGGCATCAGTCGATATATAAATTAGTTCCGCCACTCAGAGTCCCCTCCAAACCAGCCAATTAATTCCAAATAAACAGTCTCGAAAATTCCAAAAAAAAAAGCCCTTCCCCTCGAAGACGCACCAACGCGTCCAAATATCCACTCCCAACGACGGTACCCACTCCGCCTCTCGAGCACCCCGGAGCACTCAAGCCCTCGAGCCGAAAAAGTCGAAAAGCTCTCGGGCAAGGACTCGGCGCAGGAGCTGCTGCCCGCGCCGCGGCGGCAGCAGCAGCCTCTCTCGCAGCTCTCTCCGCGCGGAAGCTGCGAGCGTCGAACTCGGAAACTCGAGACGGAGATAAAGTCGCGCGCGGCGACGCGAGAGTCTATTATTGTTGGGCGGCGCAGCTGCGCCGGCTCGCTGCGCGTCGATATATAAATCCCCGCGACTCCGACGCGCGAAAATGTAATACCGCTGTGTTACCGCCCCGCCGCGGGGCTTATATCGCTGCTGGTGTGTATTGTGCGCGCTTTTTTTCTACCCCCTGGAGGCGAGCGGCGAATTCGCGCCAGGCTTCTGTATTAGATCGTTCAATCGCCGCGGCTCGTTATCGGGCGCCGATGGGTGACGATATGGTTGAGAAATGGAGAATTTCTTTTTCTTGGGTTTGTTTGTCGATAGGTGGAGGAAGGTGATGGCCGATAATGGGGGAGATTAGGAATTTTGACTGACGTGAGCGACGGGGTGGATAAGAAGTTTTAGATCTTAACTTTAGGAATTTCGGTGTTGACTATTTTTATCAATTTCCGGGACTGAACCTCGATGTTTGTTGTTGTCCTTCGGATAAGACCCGTAAAAAACAGTTTCATCGGCGAATTATCGTATATTCGAAAGGACTTTAAAAAATTAAAACGTATTTAGCCGGTGGCGCATCGATGGAAATTTTTCCAGATATTCAAGGAAACGATGCAGATGGAAATGCTCGCATGGAGAAGCATCCAATCCATCCGGGCGTAATTGATGCGCTGCAAAAAAAAAAAAAAAAAAAGGACGACGACTACGCGTTATTAACGAACCAGAGAGACGGATTTGAAAAGTCCTTCGATATTCGCCGATCGATTTAGCGGTAAATATTTAAAGAGCGCATCGTCGATACTTGTCGCGCAATTTGTTAATAGACGCCCGGAAAGTCGTCGCGTGACAAAAAACAAGCTCGTAAATAGAGCGCAAACGCGATGTGCCTCGTGTCAAATGAAGCCGCGCGTCGCAGCTCTGTGTGTATGTGCCTTGTTTGCTCGATCGCTGGGCTTTTAATTTCCAATAAAGCCAATCTCGTGATTAGCTTTGCAATTAAAATATTAGCCGATCGCGAGAGACAAGTTGGGTGTTTCAGAGTTATTGTTTTTATTATTTGAGCGCGCGGTAAGTTAATCTAAATAAATCGAAATGAATCTTCGTAGGTTGTTAATTTAGCCTAGAACCTCTTAAAATATCGACCCCACCAGCTAGTTATCTTAAAACAAAATACTCTTGTACTTCATTGACCAAACAAACGTTCTCAAATCCGCGGAGAGCCCAGCCGAAACCAGCAAGCTTCCAAAAGCATCAAAATCCCAAATCACCGACTAATCCTTCCCCAACAACAAAGCCCAAAAGCAACAACACCAACCGCCTCCCCCACAATATCTCCCCGTCTCTCGGAAGCAAAATCGAATCGTCGAGCAAAGTGGCCGCCTCGCCGACAAACAAGGGCGAGGCCCGTGCAGGTGAGCCTGGCGACTGATAAAAAAAAAAAGCGGCCGCCGCCATAACGGGCCGCGAGGAGACGCAGCAGCCGATATATATGTGGCGCGTCGGGCTCGAAAAAGGTTCGCGCGCGGCACCTGCGGCGCTTTTTGCGCTCCGCCGCGCGGATTCTTGCGCTCCGCTGGACGCGGGTCCATTTCCCGGGATACGGCCGCGCGGAATGGATGCCAACGTCGAGCCGGGATGTACGTCGGAGACGCGGCGGCTCTCCGAACGAGGGAATCGAATGGTTTTGTAGAAACGGATTGGCGATCGAAATGGGGGGGACGTATTGGGAATTAAGCAAATTTCGAGACCGAATCGGAGAACGGAGGAGGTGAATTATTACGGAGCGAATCCGATTTTTGTACATATATATGCCAGAAGCTGTTTGTTCGAACAAAACACGAAGCTATATAATATTATGTTAAAATCCAACAGCCCTCATCCGGCTAATGCGCGTTTGCACTTCCCGCAACAATATCACAACTTCGCGGGAAAAGCGAAATAGGCCCCTAAATTTTCCCGAAGCGTTTACAAATTGAAACTTTGTTAAGCAAACAGCGGGGCGCCGTTCCCCCGGCCAGCGCCGACAACAAATTCCGCCTTATCGTTTTTATCCCAGCCGCGAGCGGCTTGTAAGTGCATTGTTTCAATACACACCCCGACGCGGCGCGCGCCGCCCGGCGGATATAAAATTATCAATAATCCCCGTACGGTTATATCGCGCTCGGCTTTAACGCCCGAGACCCGTTAGCGAACTTTTATGTAGGTTACACTCCCATTTCGAGTAAATTTCGCAGCGCGAATTATTCGCCGGTCGGCTCTCTCCGCGAGCAGTCGATTTTTGTTCTCGTACGTTTTTCTTCGATATTTCTATACAAAGTGGAGCGACGCGCCGGGAAACTTTGTAAACGAATATTTTCTTCGGGGAGTTTCGGAGTGGCACGATGGCCGGCGCGTCCGCTTAAGTTACCTCTCCTTCCGGGGCGAGCTGCGAATGAACTGTCGCGCAAAGTCAAAGTTTAATGAGTTCGCGATTGTCGAATGAATTAACTTACGGAGCTGCGACTTTATTTAATTATCGTTGCGCGAAAACTGGGCTCGAGCTTCTTCTCGAATTGCAGCTAATGCCCCGGAATTTGGGAGTTGGGAACTATTTATGCTTTTTACCGCGTCGCTGCGTTTTAGCGACTCTGGAATTCTTTTGTACTCTTCTAATAAATAATTTAAAACTCAAAGGCTTTAGATGACAATCTGGTTGAACCTAAATATAAAAAAAAACTGATTTACTTAGGTACTTAGGTCCTACATTCTAAATATTTTTAATCGCAATTCAAACACCTCCATCCTATCGGCCGTAAACAATTACATTCCAGAACGTTTCGAAACCGACGATCGCCACTACATCCGTCACGAATCCACGGCGAGCCCTTACACCTCCCTCGGTCAATTATCCCCCTCCCCGCAACCGTGCGCCAAACCGCGTCACTGTGCAGTCTGCCGGCGGCTCGCGCAAAAAAAAAAAAGGAAAAAGCGCCCAATCCGATTTCCGAAAATCGCGGGTCGCTGCCAGGTGTATCATAGGCGGCAGCGCGGCTCGGTCGCAGAGAGTGTACAGGGCTCGCTCGTCGGGTCGTCTGCGCGCAGCTCGTCGGGTTTCGAGCCGCCGCACGACGGAGAGAATTATATTTCGCCCCATGAATATTCAAGCCCGTCCATCTCGTTACATACGCGAGCTCCCGGGGGCCGCGCGCGAATTTGCAATTCGCACACATCGCAAGCCCCGCGCTCACGTATCGCTCGCTGTGTACGGGCGTACGCGCTGTAACCCTCCCCGTCTGGCGTATCGAACATTATGATAGTCCTTCCGCAGAGACGGCATTAGGCCGGCTTCTGTCCGGAAGCCTCGGCGAGATTTTCTTGTGGTATGGATATAGAGACTGCGAAGTGAGCGATTATTACGAGTTCCGTTTGGAGCCAGTTTTTTTTTTCATTGGGACGCGGTCCAAATTTTTGGGGGTGGTTTTGCAATTTTCGACCGTCGAGTTTTTTTTTATTTCAGGAAAGGAGTTTACTCGATTAACTAAAGTATTTCAGAGCTTTAAATTCCAAATCGCCCATTATTTGCATTCTAAAAGCCACTTGCCTCCTATTTATTTGCAGCCCCGTAAAAGACCGCCCGCCTTTTATTTCTCACCTTCGCTCCGCACCCCTTTTTCGGCTTTTATTTTCCCGGCGCGCGCGGGATCTTGAAAATCCATTAAAGCGGCCTTCCGTCGCGGGGCGCTCGCAGTTCGCACCTCCTGTACACGTCCTCATCCCTGAAAAATACCGCTCTCCGAAACCCGCGCGCGCGCGCGTCAATTAAACAGGCGCGCCAGAGTCCGAAGGAAAAGAGATATAGCCCGACGACAACGACGACGACCACTCCCCGCGCTCTCTCGCTTTGTATTATAAATCAGCGGGCTAAAGAGCGCGCCGGCGAAACGGCCGTTTCCGCCGAGCGCGCGACTTTAATCCTCTACCCGCGGCTCTCGCTCGCCCGGCGAATAATTAACCGCGGCGGCGAACGAGCGTTGATAATGAGCGGCGGCGAAGTCCGCGAGATTCGAGATACGAAGAGGATCGCCCGCGTCGCTTTTCCGCCGTCGGCTGCCACACGCCGCGCGCGGCGACGATCGCACGGCGATTTGGATCGAGAGCGAGTTTTTTTAGCGGGGTTATAAGCAGGATATCGCGCGCGGCGGGCTCGCTGAAAAATATTGATGGAATTAATTCGGTGCCGCGAGCGGGGGAGGAGAAGAAGAAGAAGGCGAACGAGCGATGGCGTTATTTGCAATGCAGCCGCGGCGATTTCGTTTCCTCTCGGCATTTTCGTTGAAACGTTTTAAAAGTACTTTGTGCAATTTGTAAGAAATTGGAAATAATGCTGTAAGTGAATCGTTTATTTATCGTTGCAACTTCAATTATTTTCCTATTTTTTAACGCACCGTACAGTTATTTATACCGGACAAAAAGTGCAGATCACTACACAAATCGCCTCCGAAACCCTCCTTAGCCTTCGGTCAAAAAAGAAAATCAAATCCAGCCTCCGAGAAAACTATATCCACCGCGCAAAGAGCCTCGCTTCTTAAAAGCCCCATTCCCCGTTTACAATCGCTAATAAATGCCCGCGCTCTCTCGCGGCCTTTGCGCGCCGCGAGCAATTTTTCAGCGACAATAAGTGCCTCGTGCCGGTGTGCTCCTCTCTCTCTCTTTTTAACGAGGCGACGCGGCAGAGGCGAGCGGCGAATTGTATACGTATATACACGCGCGGCTCAACGAGAGAGAGACAGAGAGAGAGAGAGAGAGAGAGAGCCCCGCGCGTTTATAATAAACAGCGCGCGGCGCGGTTACGAGCGCATCCCAAGCAGCACTGACCGCCGCGCGCGGCGATATCCGCAGTCTCTCAAAGGCCGCCCCAATCGATATTATTAGATGCTCCGCTGCCGAGAGAGAGAGAGAGAGAGAGAGAGAGAGAGAGCACTTAGCTCGCGCGAATTATATGGGGCGGTTTCGCAGAGAGCCCGAGTGCATTGACTTTCGGAACGAGGAGCGGGGGGGGGGGGCTTTTAGTTTTACTCCGCGGGATTTCTTTTCGATTCGCTACTCGCTTGGAAATTACTATTCACGCTTCTGGAGGCTTATTTTGTGAATAAGTCTGCTTAAGCTCGATCGTCGTCGTAAACGAACGAAAGGTTGCATAATCATTTACTGTATACAAACAGTGCACCAACATTATCTCGTTTTTTTTTTATGCACTTTATTTATTTTAAGACTTTGACTCGGCTCCGTATCAAGGCGCAATAAAACAATGATTCCGCGTTGCGCAAATAAGTATCTCCGCCAGTGCAACTGACTCGACTCTTCTTAAATCTCCCTCGAGTTCGACATTGTTCCCTCGCGAAATATATATCAGTTGGCGCTCCAAAACACCGCGACTCATTCCTCCGCCGAGTGAAACAGGGCCATTCGAGCCCTCGAAGCGTCCTGAAAAAATAAAGCCCATCGCAATATCTCCTCGGGAGAGATTTTCATTTCTGAAATCTCCAACTCTCGTCAGCCTCCCGCCGCCCTCCTTAATTTCAAAAGCCCTCGTCGCGCTTGCCAAAAAAGCCCCGATCCAAAAAAAAAAAAGAGGAAGAAAAAAAAGAAAGGAGGCCGCGAGGAAGTTTCCTCCCCCCGGCCGCCGGTGTAATCCAGTTTCCGAGCTCTCTCGCTCCTCCGCGATTTTCGCCCCGCGCGGAAAACGGCCCCGCGACAAAAAGAGCGCGGCGACGGCGCAGATTTATATAAATCGCCCCGCGTGGTTGCCGCGAAACTTTGCCCGAATCTCGCTAAAAGCTCTCTCTCTCTCTCCGCGGCGCTTAACTTTATAACTGCGCGGCGAACGCGACTCGATAAATAAATTGATACGCCGCAGGACGGCGGCGGCGGGGGGAGGGGTACACCAGGTATATGAATCACCGTTTCATCGGCAAGCGGAATACGTAAGCTTCGCCCCGGAGCCCGTAAATCGTCGCGGGACTTCGCTAAATTATCCGTGGGGGCGAAGCGACGCGGGGAAACTACCCGGCTTTCGGACTGTATGTAGTTCGCGGGGGGTGGGGGGATATGGGACGGGCCGAAGTTTTGTGCGTGAGATAAGATGGTTTTTCGTGATTAAATGGGAGAGTCCCGGCCTGTACGGGCGAGGTGTTTTAAGGGGCGCTCGAGCGGAATTGATGGACTCGCGCTACGTTTTAATAACGCCGCTCGAATATCGCGCGCAAAGAACGGCGGAAAGATTTACGGCGCGGACGACGCGAATGGAATTTCGTTCGAACATTCATCCGCGCCGTTTGATTCGTATAAAATTTGGAACTTTGGAAGAAAACGGATCGACAAGCGACAATTGCCAAGGCGCAGATGCGCGAGACTCTCTAAAAGCGCGCGCATCTGTTCTGTATAAACAGTGTGTAGGCATAGCCGAAGGCTTCTATATACACATACGTCAACCTGCCAAAGTAGAGTTTTGAACGGAGGCGGGGGAGGGAGTCGGGAAGATCTTCCGGCAGTTAAAACTCGAGAGTTCCTTAACCTCCGAGTCTACGCTGATGGAATACAGTGCCGTTTAGAAAACAGCGCGGCGCAGTTTGATAAACAGTTCCGCGAGTCGTTTGCCTAAACCATTCTGCTGCCCTCGTAAATCCCAGCGCAGCTGTTCTCCCTAATAAAATTCCGCCGTTCGCCCGCGATAACGAAGCTCCCACACCCCCGCGATAAACGTTCTCCCTCAACGATGCCCGGGCAGCGCATTTAAAGAAACTCCTCGCCTCGGCCGCAAGACAAATATCATTAAGGGGGAGGAGGAGAGAAAGGCCGCGTCGGCGCGCACTTCCCTATTAATTAAAATCCGCGCAGGGCAGGCGCGCGCGTCCAAGGTCTGCTCTATCAGGTCTATAAACGAGCTCTCTCTGCCTCTCTCTTTTTTTTTCCGCCACCCCGGCGGTGCGCGTCGCACGATGCACGCGCGGCGGCTTTATTGGCGCGCGGCGGCGGCGCTCCGCATGGAAAATAGTCGCACTCGTTTCGCTTCGGCTCCCTTTGACTATTTTCAGCTAACTCGGCGGTCAGCGAGCCGCGAGGAGCCGAGGGGAGGCGAGGCTGCTCGGTCGAAATATTATATTATACGTATCGCGAGTAATTCTTGCTCCTGCGGTCTCTTGGTCATAAGGTTGGAAGGGTTTTCCGGGAGAAATGTGCGAGGGAAGGATCTTATACCGCGGCGGGGAAATGTAATTTTCGGTGGAGACCAATTGGTTTTCAGGGCTGAATTTAAGAGGCGGCATTTTGTTTAGAGGGAATTTATTTTTTTAATTTTTCAGATTACAGCTGCCTTCGTGTTTTAAAAATTTTATTGAAAACGATGTAGAGAAAGAACCTTAATAATTTTCAAAGTTCAATAATGTGCAGTTTATTATCTGGGTGAACTTTGTAAATAGACCTGCGCATAGATCTCGTTAAAAATGTAGTGCCAATATCATCCATCATTTTACAAGTTTATTAATCACTAGATTGATGTTCCAATTTATCTGTGACCCATATAAGTCAGTATCATTGAGTGTTTACATTCGCTCTTCTACGCCATGATTTAAATTTTCATCGAATCCCGCCGTTCAAAACCCGAAACCACGTCCGAATTATCTCCGACCGACCGCAACTTAATTTAAAAGCGACATCAAAACGCGTCCCGCGCAAAATTGCAATGCCCTTCCGAATCTCCGTCCCAACTCTCTCCACCTCCCCGTCAAAAAAAAAAAAAAAAAAAAGGCGAATAAGGCCATCCTCGAGCGTATACATCCGAGCAGCGTTTCGATTTCAATAACTGAGAGGCCTCCGTTGTGCGCGAGAGCTCGCTAATCTAATCTCGCCAGTTCTCGCGAGAAGTGCAAGGGGCGCGAGAGAGAGAGAGAGAGAGGGGAGGGAGAAAGTGCCGGCGCAATGACAGTTCTATTTTCGCGCGCGCGCACTGCAGGGCGCTGCCGAGCTGCAGGCCCGATATATAAATTATATTTCTCCGCCTGCCTCGGCCCGAAGCGCGGAGGAGAACGAGCAGGGAGAAGAAGGCTTACTCACATTTTTTTTTTTTTTTTTTTTTAACGCGATATCGAGTAATTCGACGCGGAGACTCGCAGCTCCGCGATCCTGGAGGACGCTCTCTTCTTTTTTTTTTATAATAACGACGGTGCACTTTGTGAGGTGCTTGATCGGCGAGAGAGAGAGAGAGGCTGTCGCTGCGGCCGGGTTATCGATTGGGAGAAGCCTTTTTTTAAACGCGGCTGCTCGGATCGTTTCCGCGCGTAAACACTTGAAATTAGTTATTAAAATTGTTTTTTACGGCGCGACGGCATGCGATTTGATGTTGTAGAGGCGCGTAAACAAGTACGTACATTCGACGTGAAATATCGTCGGCATCAATCGCGAGAATTAAATTGAAATTGCCTACTTCGAATGCATAATGAAATTTCCCACGTGTAAACGTACTCGTTTCTCCACCACTTTTATATATTTCATTACCGAAACACAAAGCAATCCGACAAAGTAAAATAAAACCCCACGCCCGCCGACTCAGCTCTTCCGATCTTCGATGAAAGGAGTCCCTGTCCGTTCCCTCCGCGGAAGCTCCGATATACCTCGCGTAGCTTCGGGGAAGAACAATAATCGCCCGGCGCGACTCCCAGGAAATTCTGCCCTCCTCCTTTAATCACCGTATCCGTTTCTCTCTCGTTTCCAGTTCCCAGAAGCCGTGAAGGATGAAGCTGTGCTGGAGCCTGCTGATAGTGGCCGTGGCGGCCCTGCCGATGACGAGCGGCGCGACGAGCGCCGAGGAGTCCGAGCTCTGGGCGGAGGGCGACAAGGAGGTCCTCGTGCGGACGGTCCGCGGTGCCAAAGGTACGTGCATACGTATATAAACGCGCTCTCTCTTCAATTCCGTTAATTAGGGTGCCGGCGCGCGCGGCCCGCGTCTTTCTTCGGAGCTGCACGCTTTCCGCCTCGAAAGCCGCGGAGGCCCACTCTTGGCTGTTGTATATACCTCGAGGGCCGCGAGTGTATATATATCAGACGCGCGGATTTGCACCGGGGAGGTTGTCTCTCGTTCTCTGTCTCTCTCTCTCGGCGAGTGGCGCGTGAGTGAGCGAGGAGAGTCGCGGGGACGGCGCTTCCTTTGCGCGATCGGGCTTTCGGTGCGGGCTGGGAGTCGAGTGGCAATTCTCCTTTGATAAGAGATTCCTTTTGTGGAGAGGAGCTGGCTTTCGATTATTTTCTTTCTCCCGGGGTCCTTTGACGTATATACGTTAAAAATGACGAGAGTGCACCGTTGATTCTTAATCTATTTACTTTTACTATATATATCGATTGACAAATAACAAAAAAAAAAGAATCACTTTCAAAAATCCGCTTTAAGAAACGTCTTTATAAGCATTAACGCCGTAACGCCCGACATGTCGATGTATTATGCTGCAGATGACAAGGCCTGCCGATACAACAAGAGCCAGTGGTCCGAATGCGACCCCAAGAGCAACATGCGAACGCGCACCCTCAACCTGAAGAAGGGGGACAAGACGTGCGAGCAGACCAAGACCATCACCAAGAAGTGCAAGAAAGGTAAAGGTAAACAAGGACCGACGGCTTCAATTCATCTTCTTTGCCCCCTCTTTCTGTCTCTCCCTTCTCGTTTCCGCGGTTTTGTGTATCAAGTCGTTTCGCGGAGTTTTCGAAGAGGTCGATTGATTTCGAATTTTAACTTGTGATTAATGTACGATTCGCTTTTTGAAGTTGCAACTGTTTAATAAATCATTTAATAAAGTAGTTATAGCTTAGCGATCAACGTACATTATAAATGCACAGATTAGCGGCTATTATTGAAGGTTCATTTTATATATACGCTTTGTATTGATTATTGAGCTCTGACGGGTTGCAGCAAATTATCGTTTTTACGCTAAATTCAGACGGTATCTCAATTACCCGTATAAAAATGAGAAAAGAAAATATTTTTCTCTCGTAAATTTAATAGTACACTTCTTCTCGTGCACGCAGAGCGTCCTTTTAGCAATTTTACGCTAATTAAAAAAGTTTTTATACCGAGAACGCTTCAATAATAATAAATTTCACAAAGAGGAAAAAAAGCGCAGATCAATTATTTGCAAGCTGCTTTATTAACTTTTATTACAAATGCGCCAAAAGGCGCAAATAAATTAATTGCCCGCCTGCCAAACACGCAAATATTATATTTACGTTATAAATTTCTCGCAAACTCAATAATTGCTCCTCGATCGCTTTATCGGCTCTCGAACTATATAAACCGCCGCGATAAAAATGCTCACCTCCGACCTTCTCCGACCCTCCAAACCCCCCTCGTCGAAGGCTTCGCAAAGTCTAACCGAAGCCTAAAACTCCGCTTTTTCAGCCTGCCGATACGAGAAGGGCTCGTGGAGCAGTTGCGCCAATCAGATCATGAGCCGAGTCGACAACCTGAAGCCGAACAGCGACCCCACTTGCGAGAAGACGCGCCGCATCACGAAGAGGTGTAAACCCGAGACCAACAACAAAAAGGCCGCGAAAGGTGAGAAAAGCCGGACCGACGGCCGGGCAGGCCGCCCTTTATTCCTTCGAGATTTCCAGGCGCTTGCAGATTGTAAAATTTACGGTTGTTCTATGGTCGTTTCTGCAAGGGAATAGTCTGTTTCTCTGTGATTTTGGAGTGTAATTTTAATGAAAACTGCGTATATGTCGCGGTGTAGATTAAATTGGAAGCACTGATTTTTTTTTTCTTCAAATTTTAAGAAGGGCGCAAAATCAGGTCGGATTGCGTTTTGAGGAAAAAGTGAAAAATAGATTTTTTTACTTCTATTCATTTCTAGGGAAAATGGAGACGAGCTTTTTGTCGTTTACAGCTGCGGGTATATAGGTGTGAAATAAAAAAAATGTGCTTTTCATAAAATACACAATAAAGAATATTTCACATCTACCCGCGGCATATAAATTATATTTTAACGAAAAATTCATTTCGTTCTCTACATTTTATGCGAAATTTCAAAATGCATACAAAGTTTATTTGAAAAATTTGCTCTAAAGACAAAACTACTTCTAATTATGAAAATCTTTGCTTTCAGAGCGATCGAACAAGAAATCAAACAAGCAGTAAGATCGAGATCGATCAAGGGGGCTGGCGAAAATCGAAGACATCAACAGCGTCACGCAAACTCATTTAAAACCGCAGAGAGAGGCATTTCACGACGACGTAGACGACGACGACGACGACGACGGCGACGACCCATTAAACCCGACGAGGAGAAAACAAGCGAAAGGAGAGGGCGTCGGGAGGAAAAAAACCGAGCAGTCGACTATATAACATTGGAATCGGCGCCAGATAGAAACGATAAAATAAGCATTCTCACACACATGCACACACACACACAGGTACACGCACACGGACACACAGACACGTTGAATCAAAATTCGTTAAGAATAGCTATATAAATATATAAATAATATGTAAATCGATAAAAAAAAAAGAAAGAAAGAAGAACGCGCGTTCTGTGCGAAGATGCATTTTTTCTGTGGATGATAATAAACTATGTCTCTTTGAACAAAACTTGATAAAAAAAAAAGGCTCCAAAAAGAAAAAAAAAAAACAATGTAACAAACCAGATGAAAAATCGTTTTTCTCGTCCTTAAATACGCGCGGCGTACAAGAGAAAAAGGTAGGAAAGCACACGACACACACACAGTGGTTAGCACGCGCATCGCGCGGGAAAAGAGGGGAATAATTGCACACCCCGTTTCCCTGTTTCTTTCCTGCGCGATTCGCGCGCGGAAGGAAAAAAAAAAAAATATGCCGTATGTTCTGTGCACACACATCGAAGATATACGAGATTCTCTCGAGAGAGCGGCGCGCGGCGTGAATTGAGCGTAGATTTTTAGGGCTATATCCGATAACCGAACCGTAGACTTTTTTTTTTTTTTTGAACGCAAAAGACGGGGACAAAAGGTATATAAATATATATATATAAATATATATATAGGTGTATCATACGTAGGTAAAATCGCCCGCGCTGTCGATTTTTGTTCGAATCGTGTACTTCCATCGGATAAATAAATGTGTATCTTCTCGAATGATATAAAACGAAAAAAAGCTGCCGCGCCGTTCCTCCAGACCCGATTCGCGGTCCGGCGAGCTTTATTTTTTGTATTTTCTCGTAGAAAAAATATCGTAGGCGACTCTTCCCCCCCTCTTAGCCTGTATCCCCCTCTCTTAACTGATAAATCGAATGTATCGTTCTTAAAAAGGAAAATAAACAGTGCTATATATTATACGTAATGAGTATGCAAACAGCGCGTTTTCCATGGCTTCTCGATTTTATTTTAAAAATTTATCTTTGGACCAACGGATTTATCAGAATTTATTGGATATCGGATGAAATATACAGACGAAACGGGTCGAGTTCTGATTGTGCTCGACTTGATTGAAGAAATTCTGATGCTTCGTTATTCTTTATTTAAAGTTTCATTATACATTTAATGATCAAAAATTAGAATCAAATTTTCGCGTAATCAAATAAAAACGTATATATGCCTGCACAAAATCAAAGCCATTATTTTTATTTTCGAGCTTTCTCACTTTCTTTCAAGCACAAAAATCAATTATTTCTGCACAAAGCGCGTACTTACGGAATCGTGCACTGCATACTTGTTTCTTTAAAAAAAAAAAAACAAAAAAAAAAAAGATAAGAAAAAAACGTAATCACAGCAGAGAAGAAGTAGATTCAAACCTGTCCACATTATAAAGTAGCCCTTTCGAATCGTAGGTAATGTAAAAGTATATCGTACCGGAACCGAGCAAAAGTATCGTTTTATTCCACATTGATTGATCAAAATAAAAACGGTATTACGCAAACGACGCGATGCAACATGATTTTTAAAAAAGGAACCAGAGTGTAGAGCAAGACTGCTGTAAGAATTATTTCCCGATTGCATTCGCGTCGCGTACCGGATGAGCATAAAAATCAAAGCAAAAAGGAGAAATAAATAAATATAAACAATTATTAAAAGTATATTTAAAAGCCATTCAACGAGAAAACTCAATGTGTCTTCTTTGCGGAGAGCGGATATATATATATATCAAAGTTTCCTCGAGCAATTATATCAATTAACTGAAGTGTTATGTACGCCATAATTAATTATATAGCACTGCGGCTGTTTTTGATTTGTACAGAGCAAAGATATGAATTATAAACAGTATACGATTCGCCAAAGGGGAAATCAAAAAGCCGAGAGCAAATCACAAAAAGGCCGCGCGCACTTTGGGAGAAGCACTTTATTATTATCCTCCAGTTTTTTCTTAGCAAGTAGATATCGAAACACCATATCATAAACAGGTAATGGATTTAAGAGAAGGTAGCAGCCTATCTAGACATGGGAAGCCCCCGCGTTTTTGTCCCCAAACTTTTAGACGTCTACCTGTTCTATTGTAAAAGCACGCGCTTCTATTAAAATTAATTCTTTCTCTCGGTGTAGAAACAAAAACACTAATAAAACTTATCACACTAATTACCAAAACTTTGAACTTTTCTTGTCGTCAGATTTTTGGATGATTTCGATTCAACGCACTGTAACATAGCTTTCGACCGGAACAGAAATTTAGCCGCAGAAAAAAAAACAGTAGAAACAGAGAGAGAAAGAAAGACACTGACAACTCTATAATATTGTCAAAGTACTGTTTTCGACTCAAAGGACATACATTACAAAAAATACAGTGCTGTAAAAATTGATAAAGGACGGCGTTGCGTCCGAGAATTCTTTTCGAACCAATTGGTTTGTATGTGAATATTTAACAAAAAAAGGTGCGATATTGAACAAATTTTTATGCGTTTTTTCGCTCGTTTCAACGTTCGTTGTATTTATCTGTGTCCACACGAATTGTTGTATACTGTAGACGTTGAACATTGGAGAAAATTAAAAAAAACAATGATATCCTGCCAAGTTGATTAAAAGCAAAACAGATATAAGTTTTATAAAACTGTTCGATGCTGTAACAATATTATTATTGTGTATTGAAATTTTACATTCTGTAGTTGATATGAATAACTTTTTCTTTTATTAGTTTCTCCTTTTTCTTTCTTTTTTACGTTTAAATGTTAGGCGAGCAACATTTAATGGTTTCATTTAAATTTAAAAGCAACTTATTACATTATGTATATCTAAGTATCTATAAAATGAAAGTGTAACCAACATTACACGTGTAATGAAAATCCAATGTTGTCAATAAAAATTAAAATTATCTAAGAATTATTTTACCTCATTTCCATTCATTAATAACACAAAATATTTAAGATAAAATCTTTATTTTATTTATATAAACAGCAATAAATGAAATACAATTGTTTACTGTCTAAATTTTAATTAGATATAAAAGCAAGAATATAAAAAGTTTGTAGAAACATTTGAAAAACGTTACATAAACATATAAATATAAAATATATCATTGATATATCGAGATTCTTTTACAATGATTTTTGGACGGCTTTAAAATACAGTCGTTTGGTCTATCCATTTTATCTTAAATAATGGACATAATAATTCTATAAGACAATTATAAGGCAGTTAAAGGCGCTTGTACTTTGTCGGCTCTTACATTAATAATCAGGTGCAGTTGTTTTTCATCTGTACAGACTATAGCGTAAGAACTCGGTAAAAAGATTAGTCATACCGCTCGAGGTGTAGCTTTCTTACCTTTAGGCTTCTGTATACAAAATAAAAACTCTTTACTACAGTTAGTCATTAAAATCTAATCGTGGACGGAATCCGATTATGCACCTAGTAGGCAAAGTATTTAATACATAATATCAGGATTGAGATTCATTACATTAAAATTTCTGTAAAAAGTGCAAATGTTGTGCTTTAAAGGCATTTTGTGCGATATTGAAGGCACATGGCTTGACTTTTTGGTTGCATCAAGCTATGGAGACTGAGAGTTCACGAGAATACGTTTTATCCTCCCACTCCTGTTCAGATGGCAATGGTTCATGTCTAAGTTTACAAAAGCGTGATCCATACTTTAATATCATCATTATAACGCCGACAACGAAGAGCGTCAGCACGGCTGAGGCTGGCCAGAAAATGTGTAGACTCATCTTGGACTATTTTGATTAATACTAGGATAATTACAAAAATATTTGTATAAACTAAATGTCACTTTCTCGCTTTTGTAGTTCTATGTATTGCGTTGGAGAAGGTGACCCTTTCTCTAATTCTTCTTGGTGGTATTGCACAATCACGTGAGTATCACCTCCTTTAAATTGCTTGTATCCGTTCTCTAATTCAGACAAATCTAAGGGTGGATTGTTGTGTGGTGTTACAGTCCAAAATGTCTGTACCCAACGGTGACCTAAAAACACCATTGATATTTAAATTTCCTTCTCTTGATCAATAAAGACTGTATTTATTTAGAAATTTACTTGAGCATTGTACTAAAAAATGTATGTACCTGTATTCCTATCTCTCCAATACCCTTTGTATATGGAGCAGAAGCAAAAAGCAACGTTGATGATAATTAGAAATCCTCCTAGGACAGAGCAGAGACTGATCGCAACGTAGAAAGGAGTAAAATCACCCTTAATCTGCTCCTCAGGGTCAAAGTAGGGGTTATTCCTAAAGGCGTCACGGTCGTCTAGAATAGACATTTTATAAATTTGTTAGCTCTTCTGAAAAAGAAATAAAAAAGTCGTCGTTTGTTTACTACTTTCAAAAGACTTCCCTGCCCTCTCCCAAAACTAGGCCGACTTGCGCAACAAACGAGTCAGTATCCGATCTACCCTTCTTACAACTTTATTTAATTTCAATAATTGAATTTTCTACAAGAGCATAGCGGCCAAGCCCAACGCGCACGTTACTCATCACTCGCAGCCCGACCGTCGCCAGCAATTCAAGCTTTCTACCTTTAAAAGTAACTTTTTACTTACCGTGCCGGGAAGACGATGTTGCACTACGAGGTAACAGGTGAACTTCAGGGGCTCGACATGAAAAGCGGCACCGAGGGAGGACGACACGCTGCCTGGAACAAGTGAATGGAATGTTTGGGCACTGGCCGTTATTGCGTGAATCGTGGAGGCAACTTGTATTCGGGCGGGGCGCCGTCCGCCGCGCCGCGTCGCTACAGCAGAAGGGTGGGGATGGAACGCGTACAAGTTAATTAGGTGATTCTGCGGCATAGAGCATGTGAAAGCGAGGTGGCGAACGTCGTCGACTTGACTTTTCACTTTTTGTATTGGCACTACTGTGGGCTGTTGCTTTGTACAGGTAGATGTGAAGGGTGAAGGGCGTTTTTTTCAGTTTTAAAAGTAGGTTTTTCAATAGTTTTTAAACAGGCAAAGTTCAGCTCCTATAAAAGTAGATTTATGAAATAGTTTATTTAGTTTTTTCCAATTAACTTTAAAAACAATTTAAATTAAATTTTGTTTATGTACTTTTTAGTTACGATTAGAAAATAATTATTGCTAGATTTTTCTAGATTACTTTTGAGAAAAGTATGTGAAAAATTTTCATTTAAATAAATTCAATTAATAAATTTAATTAATTCTTGTTAAAAGCTTATAAAAAATTAACGAAAAATTAATGAAATAAAACAGTCATTTAAAAGCAGATAACGGTATATTATATTACTTTCAAAAAGAATGTAATTTGTATAAAATTATTTATTTTATCTGAAGCTCTCCTGTATAAACTCATTCCTTATATTATTTTCTTATTAAATAAATATTAAATCAAATATCACTTTATGCTTTAAATACATTTTTTAACAAATTTTTGTGAGTAGGAGTGATAAGATTTAACTTTGTGGCAAATAAAAATTTTTTTAAGCCATTGGATAACAAGAATAGAATACTAGATTTGTTTTTCTAGCTCACTTTCCTTAGTATAACTAGCAATTATACACATATTTTCGAGCGTCGTGTCAACAGTTGCATAATACACCAATCGGCATTTAAATCCAACACCTTTTAAGTATTCCAGTCTACCCCAATTCAGTAGAGCTTTTACTTTGCGACCTATGGCTTCACGTTCGGCGTCTTCGTCCTTAGTCTGTTTAATTCCGCACGTTGCCCAGCTAGCGATTTTGCAGAGAATCGGAAACTCGTCTTTCGTAAAGCCTTCGTCTTCTAAGTACTTGTAACCAACGTAATGCGAGTATTCACAGCGATGATGACAGCAAAATGCGATTACCAAAGCGGCTTTTGAGCTTTCATTGTCTTTTATAGAATTAGTTAAACAACGAATCGTTAAATCTATAAAAATTACGAAAGTGTAAATGTTCTGAATTCTTTTACGCAACGAAATTTAGATGCAGAGAAATAAATATTACCTGTAGCTGCACCACATATATGTTTAGCAATAGCAACTTTACATTGAACATTGCTAACTTCTGGAACATCGCTGAGCTTTAAATCGGCAATATCGACGCGCAATCGTCTGATTTCTAGGTCAGATTCTTCATTTTTTAATTTGTTATCTTTCTTGTGCCTGTGACTGGAATGATCAACTAACAAAATTGATGAATTGTTTTGGTCTTTTATTGATTGGCCCAGCCAATAAGTTAATTTACCTAAAATTAAATTTCTATATATAAAAATTGAATTTTCTTGAAAAAATAAATGTCAAATTATTACCTCGACCTGCTCCAAATTCAATAAAACATGTATTTTCACGAATGAGATCAGCTTTTTTTAAATGTCCTAACAATGATGCTATTTGTAACAAATGTCTTTTGGCTTCAGTTCCATATGTTGGGTTATTTAATTCTTTCTCTAACACTTCATGTGTGAATACTTCTATAGGTATTTCTGGTAACTTATCTAATAAGACAAACTTAATATTAGAAAACAAAAAAATTAAAAAAAATATATTTTCCTTAAATAGTATTTTTTTTACCGTATGAATTTTTTATTTTATTGAGAACAGCATCAATTGCACTTTGATCTATTTTGGATAATGGAATTTCATTTATCACTGCATCTGTATCTCCTAAGTTGATTCCTTTGACAACATATGGAGGCAATGTCATCAATTTGATATTAGCATTGCACTCCTTCAAATGCTTAAATAACTTGGATTTGTAACAAGAACTGCATCACAAAAATTGCATCCTTTTTTATTTTATTTTAAACTTATAGCAATATATAATTTTTCATTGAATTTACTTACTGTGTAGGATCAAGTGGACAAGTTACTCTTTCTTCTAAAACTATACTCTTATCATTAATTTGATGTTCTCCACAATATTTTCTACCTTTCTTTACTGTTAGTCGACAGAAACGTTTTTTTTTTGTAACAAAATATTGGCAATGTTCAAAACCAGTCATTTTGCTAAAATAGAAAAATTTATATTTACAAATATAAAAATTGATTTTTTGTTTGTATTTTTAATTACAATTAAATTTATAAATAAACAAAATAATAATAACAAAACTAAAATTTCATTCATTTATAAATTCCTTACCATCAACTGCTCAGAAACGTGTTTTTAAAAAAATTCACAAACTCTTTAACCTCAACAGCTGATACACTGCAATCAAAATACTTCATTCAGTATACCAAAATAAACAGGCAAAATAACAAACAAAAAACAGCGATGACTAACATTAAAAACTTTCTCTGCTTTCACCTGAAAAACATAGCGTAAAGGTTATCTCATTTTCGCATTTCGCCATAAAAGCTTGTTAGCTAACGCACGCCATAACGTAAACCTCCCCACGCCAGAGCAGACGCTTTTTGGGCAGCTCTCAATATATATAATATCTAAAAACGCGCGGCGACGGTTCTCAAGTGTATGCATATAAGCAATGGCCGAGCGGAGGAAGCCATTGAACAAAGGCGAGGAGCGCAAGCGAAAGAGAGAGGGAGAAGCACTTGGGGATTAAAACTACGCGAGGAGAGATCGCTTCAGTGAGGATGCGAGGAGGCACCGCGGCGTCGGCGACGCTCCTCCACGTTGAGTGTGGCTTCTGCGGTTGAGAACCGCCCGCCTTTTTCCCATGCATTCGGATACTGGATTTTTTGAAACAAGAATGCCGACCTACGACTGAGGCTTCTCTCCTCTCGACGGTGGACTAGTGAGTGGATGCTGAGTGCTTGACGCAAATGTCAACACGTGCCTTTTTTTTTGGAGGAGAGCAGAGGTGAACCTGGGTTGTTGACTGGCACTTTTCTTCAAAGTGATATTTTGAAATGGTATGGAGAGATTGGGTTCTTTTTTGAGATGTTATAGTATTAAAAATTCAGTGTCTTGAAAGAAAAAGTTTTGTTAAGATTATGAACGTACGCTGAAAGTAAATAGATGATAGAGAACTGTAGATTAGATTGCTTTGCACTTGTACAATTGTAGAATGTAATAATAATTTCAATTTGCTTTTAAGTTTTTAAGTTGTGAATATTAGTCAACAAAATTACTCTTTACAGATTTAAAATTTTCAATTTTTTAAACTTAATCATCTTTTAAAATAAGTTACATTTAATAATTAATACAAATTTATATTTTGCAGATCATAGTTCCTATTAAAAAAGCTAGCAACAATGGCAATAAATAATAGTTATTTTGTCATGCCCATGAATATGGACAGGGTTTGTCGAATTTGTTTACAAGAAAATACGAACTTATTGCCTATCTTTTCCAATGGCCAAGATGCAAGCACTATCACTGATTTACCACAAAAGATTCAAGTTTGTGGAGCAATTGAATGTCATGAACAAGATGGCTTGCCCGGACTGATTTGCGATGTTTGCATGTACAAAGCTAGCATTGCCCATGAATTTAGGCAGTTGTGTCAACATTCGGATACCCGATTGCGGCTTTATTATAACAAGCCTGCTAAATATAATGCTACTGTAAGTTCTTTACGTTTTAAAGCTTAGAATAAAATGTCATGGAAAGATTTTTTCAACACTTCTTTTAAGAAAAAGTTTTATCACTGGAAAAATTTGAAACTGTTCAATAAGTGATAAAATTTTCAATCTTTTAAAGTAATTTATGTTTTAAATAATAGGATTAATTTTTAGGATTCTGGTACGCAGACTGATGTTCAAACACAGGTTCTTTTATCAAAAACTGCAGAGCAAATACAAAACGAATATTTTGTAAAACAAGAAGCAATCAACAGTCAACAATTCCACAATACAATAACAAGTGAAGAATACAATTCAGAACCTCAAACCAATTCAGTTGTTACGGCAATTGAATCTACTATACCCACAGTGGATGTAAGCATGTCAGTTGAAGATGATAAACTTTTCAACTGTCATCTGGATTTTGAAGAACAGCCTAAATCTGTTATTGATAAAAGTTCTGAAGTTGTACCCTGTGATACTCAAACAGTAGCATGTACACAAGAATTAATTCCAGTTTCTACAAATTTAATCGATAGTGTTTGTACAATAGAGGCAGATATAAATACTGTAGAAAACCAAGTGAAAAATGATGTCAGTTATTTTACTTATCTGACTAAAGAAGAAGTCCTGCAAGAAGAAAACGATAGTCTTCAGAAAGAAGTAATGACTGATAAATCAAAAGTAATGGAAAATGCTTTTGAAAGTGAGGAAGTAGAAAATAGTTATTTTGATGCTGACAACAGTAGTCAGAGTCAAGAAGGCGGAAAATTTAAATGTGAAACCTGTTTAAAGTTTTATAATTCTCAAAAGAGTCTGAAGAAACACCAACTTAGCCATGAAAACCAGTATAAATGTGAATTTTGTCCAAAAACATTTTGTAAGTTGGAAAACTTAGAGAAGCATAAAGTTATTCATGCAATGAAACCGCACGCTTGTCAATTATGTAACGCCAGTTTTTCCAAATCACAAAGTCTTGTCAAACACTTAAAATCTCATACTGAGAAAGTTAACGACATCATCAAGCAAATAAACACCGATGACCAGAAGGAGGAAACCGAAGAAAAGAAAAATTCGAAGAGCGACGACGAATCAGAAGACGAGGCTGGCAACGGTAACGAAGTCGACGAGTTCGAAAATGCTCCAGAAATTTTCAAATGTGATAAATGCGGTCAGTACTGCTCTACTTTAAAGAACCTAAAGCGACATTCCCTCATTCATGGGGAAAGAAAGTACTCTTGCACTGTATGTAAAAAATGGTTTTACCGGCCTGATACCCTAAAGAAGCACGCTGAAAGACACGGCCATGGGTTACTAGACAATTTAGCTGATGATAATAAACTCTACGACTCCGATGAAGATCCATTCCCTAATACAACTAGTAACAGTACAACCGAGAATGATAACGTTAAGAAGGAAGAAAGTGAGGAGGAAGGTACTGGCGATTATAAATGTCAGCATTGCGATAAGGTGATGGCAACGAAAAAGGGCCTTAGAAGGCACGTAGCCATGCATAAACCCAAGCCCGAACCTGCTATCTGCGAGATCTGCAAAAAGGTTTGCGCGAGTCGCGCGCGGCTGACCCTTCATCAGAAAACCCACAACAAACCCAAGGAAAAAGTCCCTCGTGAGTACCTCTGCCATATCTGCAGCAAAGTCTATCCGAGTAACTCTTCCCTTACCTACCACATGCGGACCCACACGGGAGTAAAGCCTCATGTCTGTAAGATTTGTAATAGTGGCTTCACGACGACGACGAGTCTGGCGAACCACATGCGCATCCACACGGGTGACAAGCCCTACGTCTGCCACGTCTGCAGTGCAGCCTTCGCTGTCAGCTCTGCCTTCCGTCGCCACCTGACAAGACACACCGGCGAGGCTAATTATCTGTGCAAAACCTGCGGCAAAGCGTTCAAGCGGCTCAGTACCCTCAAAGAGCACAACTATACGCACTCCGGCGAGAAGCCTTACGTTTGCAAGACCTGCGGCGCCGCGTACAGTCACAGCGGCAGCCTCTTCGCGCACCAGAAGCGCTGCAGGGTCCAGTACACCGAAATCGTTGATGATCACCACCATGCCGTCGCCCACCACATACACGTCAACAACGTGCAATCCGCCGTGCGTTCGCTCGCTGTGATAGGCCAGATGTTCTGAATCTGTCGACTGATATCTTTGATACAAGGGCCATTTTTGCTTCTTCGTGCATTTCTTCTCCTACCTTCTTTCTTTATTACTAGATTTTTATATGAACGCATCGTGTTATTTTTACGTCACTTTAGCGCCTTATATTTTTTAATACGAAATGTTACACGGCTTTTTTACGGCTGCTTTAGTTAGCGAGTACTAACGAATTCTTATTGTATAGCGAATGAATAAATAATAATTACTAGTATAAGCTGTTAAATTTAAGTGTTTCTTCTTTATGTTGCGCAATTATGTTTGGATTGAATTTTTTCTCACGGTTATTTAATAAAATTTTGAGGTATTTGAACGTTATAGTAGCTAATTGGAGAGAAAATTTGATAATACAAAAAGTTCCTACGAAAAAAATTAAAATTAATTAAAAAGTAAGAATTTTATCTTTAGATTTTATTTCATTAAAATTTTTTAAATTACACTCGCTTATGCAATAGATATTACTAGAAAATGTATTCCATTAATTTTATCATTGCGAAGTAATATAAAATTATATATAAACATCGTTGAAATTATATATAAACATTGCTGATACTAAAAATAAAACATACAGTTTGAAAAATTCGCGTTATTCCTCAGCTATCTAGGTAAAGCGTATCTTCCAATGTGGTTTGTAATTTTCATTTTCTAGGTTTTTTGAAGTTGAAGTCAGTTCTTTTTTTATAAGAAAATATTCAATTTAATTTGAAAACAAACAAATTTTCGTAAACTATATTAGATTTATACACAGGTTTATACACAGGTTTGAGGTAATTTCGTACCTCCAATATAAAAATACTTTTGTACAATAATTAAAATATATTAAATAACAACCTTAATTGAATAAATTAAATCGATGTGATACCATTTCCTTCTAATTGCATTTCCGCATTCCTTTTTAAGAGACGATATCGTCGCCAAACTGATGCTCTTGTCCGTTTTAAAAGAATAGCTAAATCTGCGAACTTGCGGTCTTTCTCATTTCCTTTGCAATTTTTTAAGTAATTTAAAATAGTCAAGTCTTCTGCTTTTTTATATCTAAAAAGTATTTATTTCTAATGTGAGTATTTATTCAAAATTGCAATAAAAATTTTTTCGTTATTTTCATTTTACTTTACCTGGATATTTTATGTGGTTCATAGATACACCTGAACTTCTGATATACGCTGTACAAACTTCTATTAGGAAGCCCATTAGCTAAAAATTGCACAAACTTTTTCCTGTTGCTTAAACTTAAAAAAAATTGCTTATTTTTATATTTCATTTGCAAAAACGGTTTTGGATTATTAGGATCCCAGTCATGTATCTATAAAAAGTGTAAAAATTGTTATATACAAAAAATGAATTAAAAACAAAAAATAAATAAAATAGTTAAAGTGTACCTCACAAAAAGTTTTCCAATTGTTCTTAACCAATTTGGTTTCACTCTTTGAGTAAATTCCACGTTTTAAAGGGACGTAATGTTCAAAATCCTCTCTTTCTCTTTCTTTTAAAGCACGAGTACCTGCTGCATGTTCAATTTTATGTTGTGGAGGAACTTTGTGACTCAGTTTTATAAGCATATTTGCCAATTTCTAAAAAGTACAACAGTGATAAATAAATTAAATATATTTGTATAATCATTTGATAGTTTTGAATTATTGTATGAAAATATAAATCTTACCATTTTTTCTTGATTTGTTGGCTTATATGAAGGATTGGAATTATTAAAATCAACATCATCATCAGAATCCAGATTTTTAGAATCACTATCTAAATCAGAATCTGGATCTGACGTGTTTAATTCTTTATTATCATTATTGAGTAAACTTTTAGATTTTGATTCTTTTGAAGTTTTAATTTTATCTTGTTTAGATTTTACCGCAATTTTAGAAGCATCAGTTTCATCATCTTGCCCATCACAATTTTTTCTTTTATTTAAGATGCTTTTGGTTGTTTTACATTTTTCTGTAATAACATCACTTTTACTATCTTCAAATTCAGAATCCTCATTATCACGTTTTAAGTTTTTAAATTTTTTGTCTTCATTATTAGATTCTAAATTTAATTTATCTGCATTACTATTTGAATTCCCAGGTCTTAACTGATTTAAAATATTATTTGTATCCCTTTCAGACGGTTTTACATCTTCATTTTTAGAATCTTCAAGTATTAATGACTCCATTTCATCACTTTCTGAATCTAAATTAATAAGATTACTTTCTAAACATTTATATTTTGGATTGACGTCTAAATTAGTTGCAATATTTTTTGTAGCTGATTCAGTTGAAGAGTTGCTCTCAGAATTACCAGATTCTAAATTATTTGCTATTGTGGCCTTTGAGTGATTTATGATAGAACTTTCAATCTTTGTATCTTTAGGAAGGTTATATTTTTCATTTTCGTAATCTTCTGATTCTGAATTAAAAAGTTCATTTACAAATAATTTGTTTCCATATACATGTGTTAATATTTCAGATTTTGATTTAATTGAAGAATTTTTTTTTTTTGTTTCAAGTTCAATACAAGAATCATTTTCAGAATCATTCTCGTTTTCAGTAATTTCAGTCTTATCTTTACTGTCCAACTTTCCTTTAGAGTCAAATTCATTTTGTTCACTTGTGCATTCTTTAGACTTAAGATTTTTGAACTTTGAAACATTGTCAATGTCTGAGTTGCTGTTTTCAGACTCTGAATTTTGTGTAAGATTAAATGTTAATGCTTTAGGTGATTGAAGTTTTACATTACTTTCAGAATCTTCAGAGTCATGCATGACGTCATTTTTAAAATGTTGTACATTATTGGAAAACCTTCTAGTCCTTTTAGTTTGGAGTTCGATAGAAGAATCACTTTCAGAATCATCCAGTTCCTTGCTATTACCATTTCTTAAAATGTTAGACTCTCTTTTTGAATTATCATTGAAATTACCTTTATATTCAATTACTTCTAAATCACTTATTGATTCCTTAGACTTTAAATTTCTTTTAAATACCTTTTTAGACTCACTCAATTTTGAAACATTGTCAATCTCAGAATTACTGTTTTCAGACTCTGAATCTTGTATAACATTAACTTTTAAGGTTTTAGGTGATTGAAGTTTTACAACGTTACTTTCAGAATCTTCAGTGTCAGAATCATGCACGAGGTCATTTTTCAAATGTTGTACATTATTGGAAAACCTTCTAATCCTTTTAGTTTGGAGTTCAACAGAAGAATCACTTTCAGAATCATCCAGTTTCTTGATATTACCATTTCTTAAAATCTTAGATTCTCTTTTTGAATTATCATTGAAATTACCTTTATATTCAATTACTTCTAAATCACTTGTTGATTCCTTAGATTTCAAATTTTTTTTGCATACCTTTTTTGACTCACTCAATTTTGAAACATGATCAGTGTCAGAATTGCTGTTTTCAGACTCTGAATCTTGTGTAAGATTAAATGTTAATGCTTTCGGTGATTGAAGTTTTAAGTTACTTTCACAATCTTCAGAGTCAGAATCATGCACGAGGTCATTTTTAGAATGTTGTACATTATTGGAAACTTTTCTAAGCTTTTCAGTTTGGAGTTCAATAGAAGAATCACTTTCAGAATCATCCAGTTCTTTGATATTATCCTTTTTTAAAATGTTAGACTCTTTTTTTGAATTATTACTGAAATTTCCTTGATATTCATCTTCTTCTAAATCATTTGTTGACTCGTTAGATTCCAAATTTTTTTTACATACTTTTATCGATTCACTCAATTTTGAAACATTGTTAGTGTCAGAATTGCTGTTTTCAGACTCTGAATCTTGTGTAAGATTAAATGTTAATGCTTTAGGTGATTGAAGTTTTAAGTTAATTTCACAATCTTCAGAGTCAGAATCATGCACGGGGTCATTTTTAGAATTTTGTACATTATTGGTAACTTTTCTAAGCTTTTTAGTTTGGAGTTCAATAGAAGAATCACTTTCAGAATCATCCAGTTCTTTGTTATTATCCTCTTTTAAAATGTTAGACTCTTTTTTTGAGTTATTACTGAAATTTCCTTGATATTCATCTTCTTCTAAATCATTTGTTGAGTCCTTAGATTTCAAATTTTTGTTATATTCCTTTTTTGACTCATTCAATTTTGAAACACTGTCAGTGTCAGAATTGCTGTTTTCAGACTCTGAGTCTTGTGTTAAAGTAAGTCTTTTTGTAACCTTTTTAGTTTGCAGTTCAATCGAAGAATCACTTTCTGATTCATCCGGTTCCTTACATATATTATTACCACTTTTAAAAATGTTAGACATTTCTTTTGAATTATCGTTCAAATTTCTTTTATATTTGAGTTCTTCAGTGCTTGTTGATTCCCTAGAATTTTGTTTTGTAGGCTCACTAAATTTTGAAACTTTGTCAGTATCACTGTCTTCAGAGTCTGAGTCTTGTGATAAAGTAAATCTTTTTGTAAATGTTTTAGTTTGAAGTTCAATAGCAGAATCACATTCAGAATCATCTGATTCCTTAATATCCTCATTTTTTAAAGTGTTAGTTTCTTCTGTTGAATTATCATTCAAATTTTTTTTATAGATGTTTTTAAACTCACTGAATTTTGAAACATTATCAATGTTGCTGTCTTCAGACTCTGAGCCTTGTGTTGTAGAAAATCTTACTTTTTTAAGCACTTTAAGATTTATATTATTATCAGAATCTTTAGAGTCAAGATCATGTACGAGGTCATTTTTAAAATGTTTTTCATCATTAACAATCTTCTTCATTATTTTAGTTTGGGGTTCAATAGAAGAATCATTTTCAGAACCATTCAATTTTCTAGAAGCTTTATAAGTTTTTGCTTTATTATTCAAGATTACCGTTTTGCTTTTTGTTTTTAGAACATTGTCAACATCACTTTGGCTATCTTGAGATATTGAATTCTGTAGGGTACCATTAGTTAAATTAATAGCTCTTTTAGTTTTTAAATTTATTTCTTTAACTTTCCAACCTTTCATGTCACTTTCGAAATCATTAAAATTAGAATCATCTGAAATTTTTAATTTCTTTGCTTTTTTACTATTACTAGGCATAATTTCTTGTTCAGAATCACTAGAATTTGATGTATCTACACTTTCTACTGTGCTTTTCATACAATTTTCTAATTCATTTTTCAAAACTTTAGCTTTTTTAACTTTACTAATATCTCTTTTTAACTTTTTGCTTTTTAGATTTTTTGTTGTTACTTGGTTAGGCTCTTGAGATTCCTCAGAACCATGTAATAAAGTTGGAATATTTTTATATTTTCTTTTTGACATATTGCTATGATCTGAAAAAAAAAAGTTTCATTACAGCACATTTTATTAAAATTAGATCAATTTTTTATAAATTTAATTTAAAAAATACTATTTATACTCTTTTATGAATTATTTTATTTTATAAAAGTGCAGTTAAATCTTACTTTTATATTCCGGATTAAATATTATGATTTTAAAAATTGTATTTATAGGTTAAGTTATAAAATTAAGATTACTTACAAAGTTGAAGATATATGATTTATTTTATACGAATTTTAATAAATATAAAAGCAAAATCTTCTAATTTTATGAGGAAATACTGTTAAAAAATAATAACAGTTCAATGATTTTTTTGTAAATATTTCGCGCATGTTCATTGTACGTTGTCCCGCACGTTCGGCAGTCGGCACGTTTGATTTGATATTATGGCGATTTGGCGATGTCTTCAAAATAGATGGAGCTGGAGTACACGATAAGTTGGAATATTCAAATTTTAATCTTAAAGCAAATTAGTTATAAATTAAAGTTTAATACAAATTGAATAATGTAATTAAAAAAATTATTTTTAATTTTTTAAATTTATTTCTTTGTTCAACTTTCTTATATCTCAAAATCATTAGAATTAGAAACATCTGAAATTTTTATTTTTATAGGATTATACCGCCTTCGATCTATTTGGTACAATAGTAACCAATAATAGATAAATAAAATAATTCAAATAAATTTACATATATTTTGAAAATAAACATTTTAGTGAAAATAATTTAAAATCAGTTTATAGCACCTTAATTTCTTTATTCGGATATGGGAAATTGGAATTTGGAAGCCTGAATCACATGTTCACACGTGCGCGCGCATGTAATTGACATGTTAGCCAAGGCAGAAAGCATACTTGTAGTTTGTTTACAAATTGATTTTGTAAAAGAAAAGATTCGTAGACTGCAACAATAGCACAAATATGGACGATAAAGAACTACGTATGAAAGAAAGCGAAGTATGTACTTTCAAGATTATATAGAGCTTATAAATTTTGTCATTTTATCACAAGTGAAATCGAAGTGTCCTATGCTGAAATAACAGCTGATTTGTAATGTTTTGTGTATATCCCTTTTATAATAGGATGTCCATTCTTTAACTGTGAATTAACCTTATTAACTTGATTAGTTTGGTACGTTTTTTATTGATTTATTATTTTTTATTGATGGATAGAACGTTGACTGAATAACCTTATTTTGTTGTTTTAGATTTAAAACATCATGAGTTTTACAAGATTTATGCATAGCAAAATTTTTTTACTTCTCCTTGTATGGAGAATAAGTTCTGTTTTCATAGTTCAAACTTCTCACGTTCCTGATGAGTATTGGCAATCATTAGAAGTTGCTCACAAATTAGCGTTTGGTTACGGATATTTAACTTGGGAGTGGTACATTGGAATCAGGAGTTATTTGTATCCATTTTTAATCTCAGTTTTATATAGTGTTCTAAAATTCTTTCAATTAGACTATGACATTTTACTCATAATATTGCCTAGAATTTTCCAGGCTTTGCTAAGTGCTTATGCTGATTATAGATTTTATACATGGACTGGCAGTAAGCTTGCATTATTTAATCTTTGTATAAACTGGTATTGGTATTATTGTGCAACTAGAACTTTAATTAACAGTTTTGAAACATGTTTGACTATAATTGCACTCTCTGAATATCCTTGGAAAGATAGTCAAAAGGGGAATTCAAGATTTTTATGGATAGTTGGTTTATTATGCTTTGTACGACCAACTACTGTAGTTTTTTGGTTACCTTTATGTCTTTATCAAATTTATAAAAGGAAATGTATCATTGCTCAGTATTTATTAATTGGAATACTTTGCTGTTTTATTTCAACTACTATTGATGTCTTGTGTTACAAGAAATTCATAATAACACCATGGGAGTTTTTCAAAATAAATGTATTAAATAATGTTTCTGAACAATATGGGAAAATGTCTTTTTTATGGTATTTTTCATCAGGTTTACCAGTCCTACTTGGTTTAAATTATGTGCTTCTTCCATTTGCAATATTTAAAATTTGCAAAAATTACACATATTTACGTAAATCTGTGTTACTAACTTTCACAGTATTTTGGTCTGTCAGTATTTATTCTTTACTGGCTCATAAAGAATTCAGGTTTCTGCTTCCAATTTTACCAATGTTTCTTTATATCATCAATGAAGGTTTTTTTCTTCAAAAAATATCAAAATCCAAGAAAAAAATATTCATTTTCTTATTGCTTATTAGCAATGTGCTTCCTGGTTTTTATTTTTCTGTTTTACATCAACAGGGAGCATTAAAAGTTATGAAAAATCTTAGAAACGATATAGAATTTAAAAATGCTTTTGATGTTGATATACTTTTTTTAACAACTTGTCATGCAACCCCTTATTATAGTCACTTGCATAAAAACGTATCTATGAGATTTTTAACTTGTGAACCTAATTTGAAAGGTTTAAAAAATTATTATGATGAAACAGATCTATTTTTTATGAATCCAATGAAATGGCTAGAAGTAAACTATTTAAATAAAACTACTATAAGTTTTCCAAGTCATGTGATTGTTTATGACTCAACAGTTGAAAATATTAAAACATTTTTGAAACCATATAAAGAATTTGCCAGTTGCTTAGATAATCATTTTGCTCAACATGGAAAGTTTAGTAAATTTGTTATGTACAAACTAAATACATCAAATTAAGTAAACATGATGAGACTGAATCTCTGTGATAAACTGTAATCAACATTAGTCCAAGGTTTGTTGATGTTCTCTTTGCAATTTTGCTTATTCTCTACTAGAATACATTTCTTTAGGATGTGTAAACATTTAAATTCAAGTTTCTTACAAGAAAGAATTCAAATAACCAAATATATTTAAAAAACATTTAAAAATAATAAAACACGCATTCAGAAAACAATCAAATCTTCTCAAAATCTGCACAACATTAAAACCCTTCAAAACTATTTCAGAAAACAGAAAAACGCATAGACGAAATCTGTGACGCCTTAGACGACTTGACGCTTGAAAACCTCGAGTTACTCGAAGAGAAAATCCAAACAACTATCCAGCTAGAAAATCTGCTTCGTCAGGGTCACATAGAACTGGCGAAAGCTCGATACATCAGGGGCAAGGAGAGCGTCGGACTGCTGCAAGTGCCAAGCGAGGAGACGGAAGTCAAATCGATGTTTGATCTGGAGACGAGCCTCGACGACCAGCAGAATCCGACATTCGACATCAGCCTTAAGAAGACAGATTCCGAAGCCAAAGACGAGGAACTGCCGCAAGACCCCGTCAAATGGTTTGGCGTCCTCGTGCCTCAAAGCTTAAAATTTGCGCAGAAGCACTTCCAGGAGGCCGTTTATGTGGCTGTTAAATTGGCGAACATTCAGGCCAAGCTTGATAGGATACAGAGCGAGAACAAGAAAATGCAGGGGATGAAAGAGGTGCACGCGATTAAATTACTTTCTTAATAAATAAGAAGTTTTTTAAATTTTGATTTTGATTATTTTAATTGTCCTTGAACTAATCCTGAATAGATCCTTTTATTCCAATAAATATTATTTACGTTTATGTTTGACATGGCACACAAACTGTGAACGTTTATTATTAATTCAATTCTTGAATACTATATTTCGGTATATAAATCTTTTATCTTTTTTTTAATGGTTTTTGTATTTTATGATTAAAAAATTATTATCAAAAACTTGCTTGCTTCATTATTTTTTTATTAAAGAAAATTATGATTTTAAAATTCTTGCTGTTTTAATTATTTGTAATTCTTTTAAAAACTTTTTAACGGTACATTAAAATAACTAATTTAAATTAGGAATGTTTTTTAAACAATGACCTTAAAAATTAACGATATTATATATAATGTTATAATTATAAAGGCTAAAATTTGAATAAAAAAAATAAAAAATCGTGTTTCAAGTACCGCGGTTGGAAGAGAAAACATCAAAATTAATCCAATTTAAATTCGGCCGCTCGACGTGATCGTGGGTCACGTGACATGACTGGTAACGGCGAGTTTCCAAAAAAACCGCGCGGCGCTCTTCCATCTGCTCGCGTAAAGTCCTCCTCTTTCGTTTTCACGCCAGCAAGATGAAGTAAGTGCCCGGGCTGTCGATCGAGACGAAAATCCGCGTTTGTCGTCGACATCCGCTGTTTTCTCGATTAATCACCGACATCTCCCGTTTCTCATGGCTCCATTAATTAAACACTTATTAATATTTCCAGGATCGGACTGTGCGCGTACAGCGGATTCAAGATCTACCCTGGCCATGGCAAGACCATGGTCAAGGTGGACGGAAAGGTGATTACTTGCAATTTTCAACGTATTTTTAAAGATTTCGATTGCTTTTCAAAGATCTGCTTGTCTTTTTATTGTGGGCAACTTGTTGTGTATTGTTTGTTAACAACAATGAGGTCTAACCTCAAAATCTGTGTGATGTTTCTAACTTGGATGGTTGTTTCCTTTTGCAGAACTTCACATTCCTCAACTCGAAATGTGAGGCTGCCCACCTGATGAAGCGCAACCCTAGGAAGGTCACATGGACCGTTCTCTACAGGTACTTATTGTTGTGCTTTTTGAGCAAACGAGGTAACGTGTTAAGAAGGTAGTTTTGAGTGATTATCATTTCTTTGCTTAGGCGCAAGCACAAGAAGGGTCTTGAGGAGGAGCAGACCAAGAGAAGGACACGCAGGACGCAGAAGTTCCAACGTGCTATTGTTGGAGCTACATTGTCTGACATCCTGGCTAAGCGTAACATGAAACCTGAGGTCAGGAAGGCCCAGCGTGACCAGGCCATCAAGTAAGTCTTATGTTAAATCAGTATTAGCTTTTTTACTTAAGAAAAAATTTTTTCTATTATTTAAATTACACTATTGAATTACATAAAATAGTGCATAAATTTTAACTTATTTAAATTTATTTTCTACTATGAACAAAAATTTATATAATATATATATTTATAAAAAATTGTTAAAGAAGTTTATACAAATGATAAAAAAATAGGTAAATTTATTTATATGAATTAATATACTTAAATATTAGAATTGACCCATATTGTGCAATATTCAAATTACCTTTACATGTATTTGTACAGAAAAGTAATGTTTTTAAAGTATATCAAAATTTATAAACTTTTGTTACAATGATTATCTTTATTTATTTTGAATCAAAATACTTGATCAAAAGTTTTTACTTACAATATTTGAAAAGTAAATGTTTATGTTTTGCAAAGGGTAAGGCTTGGAAAATGGCTAGCCGGCATGTAGGGATCGCTTTTACCCGCTTCAGTCGTAATTACGACAATTAAAGCACTTGTAAATAGTGCGACGGTAGTCCTGTGGTAGAACGCTCGCTTCTTACCCAGGTAGATCAAGTTCGATCCCCTATGCCTTCCGCGGATTTTTATTCACGCGGTCCATTCCTATCCCGTTATCGTTTATAGACATTCGTTCCTCGGACACAATTTTTCTGTTGTGTAAGATTTATGAACGTCTTAGATTAATAATAAAGGGCTGCTTCACCCAGAATTGTGTAAAAAAATATTATAACATTGTCTGGCTTTGCGGGTCCAAACATTTTATCACTTTAAATTTTAAAATTATTTTAATTACTTTAAATGTAATCGACTAAAATTCCGAACTTTTTATTTTTAGAGCTGCCAAGGAACAGAAGAAAGCTCAAAAAGCAGTAAAGAAGGCAGCTACGGTAGCTAAACCAAAGGCTGTGCACAAGCAGAAGGCTACAAAAGTCCAGCAGAAATCTGCTCCCAGAGTTGGAGGAAAAAGATAAATTTTTATAAATCTTAAAAAAAAATAAAGTGGTTAAACGCTAAAAAAAATAAGGACGACTTTTTATCTTACAAATAACCAGTATCAAACTTTATTAAACTTTTAATTAAAATATATAAAAACAAGAAAAAAATTTTTATAGTTAAAAATCACAATTTAAAATGTATTCACTTCTTTGACATTTCCTTCTTGAGAAGGGACAGCTTCGTAAGAGCAAGATCTCTCCATGCTCTTCTCTCCTGAAGTTTGTCGAGCGGACAGATAGCGTTCAGCTGATTGCTGATCTCTTCGGCTTGTGGGCCCTCAAATTTGGGTACCGGGCCGAAGGTCATACTTGTGTTGTAGATACTATTGCCGTAAGATTCACAATATTTCTTCATACCTAAACAAAAATAAAAGAATTGATTAAGTTTCACAAATAAAGCATTGCAAAAGAAAGATTGATTTGTAAATTACCTTCAGCATTTAGGTGAGCTGTTTCAAACGGTCCAAGGAAAGCGTAACGCATACCTAAACCTTCGCTCATAACAATGTCAATATCTTTGACGTCGAGAACACCGTCGGCAACTAATCTCCAGGCTTCGTTCAAAATTGCGTATCTGAAAAGAAAAATTTTCATATTTTAATTTTAAATTTTAATTTAAAAACAAAATTTCCGTATGAAAAAATATTAATTATTGAATTAATACGATCAAATATTTATCTAAAACATTGGCCCCTACTTTACCAATTGCTTTCAATGTCAAATTAGATATTTATACTTTAAACTACTTTTATTGCAAAATAATTATGTACTTACTGTATCCTGTTGACAATAAAACCATCAATTTCGCGGTTGAGGACTACTGGAGCCTGGCCGATTTCCGTCATGATGGCCTTCGTTTGCTCAGGAATTCCTTTCCGGGTCCAAGGAGCCGGTACAATTTCCACCAAAGGCACATAGTAAGGGGGGTTTACCTGAATAAATTACATGCGTTTATTTGCGAGAACAAATTATTTATGTGAAATAAAATTTAAGTTGATATTTATGGCAATATTTTACTGTATTAAAAATTAGTTTAAAGTTCAATACTGTCTAGATTTTTTATTAATATTCTCATAAAACAGTACTAATCAATTTCACCTTGGCTAATAAGTAATTGTTACCGAGAAATTAGAAAAAAAAATTCAAAGGAAATAATTATTACGGTAGTAACAAAACGTTCAATTTAATTATCAGCTTCAACTCTTCGAAACTCTCAAGAAGTAGAAAATTCCATATACATCTTGAACGATAATAGCTTTCCATAACTGTAGAAATCAGTAACAAAAGATAATATGCATACAAATAACTCGTAATATATCTCATCGATTTACGTATTCGTTCAAACATGTATATCGAAGCGCGTGTCTTTACGCAGCGTCTTACGTTGCGGCGCGAGCGAGAGATAAGGCCGAAGAAAGACAGGTTGCACAACTCGGTGATTTAAATCCATACCGCCTTGAGATTTTTACGCGCTCCTTGCGTCGGTTTAAGTATGTAAAAGGACTTGCAATTGTAATTAGTACGTATGTTTAATAGGCGCAATTAAGTAATTAAGCTGCTAATTGAACTGAGTTTCTTCTTTTTATGTTTAATGGTTTTGAGTCTAGTTCGAGAAGGAAACGACTGAAATTAAATCTTTCTTATAAAAAGTGGAATTCTTAATTGAAACCGTATTGTATTTCAATTGGAGCAGTTTAAATATTTTTTGCATTAATTCTATTTTTCTGATTTTGCTTTTTAAAGTCTCAAGTAGCAAATCGTTCAGACGGAGTCGTGAAAGCAAAGGAAAATGGCTCAGAAAGCTGAAAAAGTAAATTTTGATTGATAAGCTCAAATCGAAATGTTTTCTCTTATGACGCAAATGAAATTGTTAGGCAATGAGTGCGTTTTTTTCCATACATCAGTTGGATAACAAAACTTTTGCACGAAAAAATGCAAATCTTTGGAGAGCACCGAAAACAGCACGTATTCTCATATTTATACGATAAACGAATTGGTATCTTGTCTAAGTATGATATAATAAAAGCATCCGAAAGTGATAAAAAGTTATATATTCTTATAATGCAACCTTTTCAAAACAATTTCGTAACTTTCCAGTTGGGAATATTTAATTCTTAAGATAACAAGCCAATAACTCACGGGATGCGAGACGATGATTTGATCTCGGTGCTTCAGTTTCTCGCTGAAGAGGGAAGGCTTGAACGTGGACGTCGAGGAGGAAAGTATGACTTTGTCGTCGACGATTTTGTCGAGCTCCTCGTACAGCTTCATTTTCATCTCGATCCTCTCGGGAATGCACTCTTGAATCAGTTTCGCTCCCTTTGCCATTTCGCTCAGACTCGAGCTACCTAATGATCATTCGAGCGTTTTTATGGTAGGAATCATTTTCATTATGCGACAGTTTAGATTTTAAAAACAAAACGTACTTTACTGCCGATTCCTTTTACGATAAGTTACTTAAATCATGTAGTAAATTTTTAGCCCTACGTATCGTTATAAATAACAAAGAGTTTACCATTTTGTAATAATCGCGATATAGCTTATCTCTACTGTTACATTTACAATAGATAAGAGCATCGCGTCACTTTTTACAATCTAAGCAGCACTCAAAAAGATCACTCGAGCATAATACTGAAGCAGATAAACAAATTCCACCGAATCTACAAAGAATAAAACGTATAGGAGCTCCCTCGCCCCGTAGACTGACCTTTGATGAGCTTGAACTGCTCGTCGGCGCTGAGCTTGCCGCGGAGGAGGCCGCCCGCCTCGAGGCGCTTCAGCTGCTCCTGGATCTCCTTTAGCGCGCTTTCAACTTGCTGTGGCAGGATGTCGTACAGGGTGACCTGGTAGCCGACGCCGGCGAACAGCATCGCCCAGCTGCGCCCGATGATGCCGCTGTAAAGTCGGGAGAGACGAGGTTCAAGCTTTTGCGGTTTCGGTTTGGAAAGGTGGGTCGGGGGGAGATGGTGAAAGCTTTGCTGAGAAGAATGCAGCTGATGCTTTTTGGGTATTCAGAAGAATTTGGAAACATTCGTAGCAACAGAATTGAATTGAATTACAGAAATAATTAATTTTTGTAATTCAATTTCGAGTTTACTGAACTCTTCGCAAGAGTCTTTTAAAAACTATAAATGCTATCCTATCAATAAATCAATCTTATCGACAGTTATTTGATTTCTAATGCTAACGTGCTTTAAAGTGATAAAATTTGTTATTTATTACAAAATGCAATTATGTATAATTCACGCGGAAAACAAGTTCTTAAAGTACTTCAAACTAGTCGATCTAGTTAATGAAACCGGTTTATTCCCGCAGCCAAAGTGAAAAGATAATACAGTTTATCGATAGTTTTTCAAGAATCATTTTTTAGTATTGCATTGTTTTTATTAAAAACAGTGATACAATATAAATATTTATTATCCTTAGAATTTATTTAAATAGTACTGATAATAATTAAATTCACAATGTCTCTCTCGTTAACTATCAAAAAGCTACTTCAAATTGTTAAGTTCTTTAAAAGCAATGGCTTGAACGATGACTTTTATGACGTTAAAAGCGAAAGGTCTCATTGCACTATATTCTTGAAATTTTCCACTGTCTATCATCATTCGTAACTACGCCCAATCAAATCGTAAAATATTCCTCATGATATAAAAAAATTTATAAGAATATTATTATTCCTTTCTTATCCCCCTTCAGATAAAAAAAAAATTATTCCAAAAGAAGAGTTTATTACAACGTAGAATCAAATTTACCGTTAAAAGTCTGTTTTGATGAGTGTTCGCTTGAATATTCATCAAAACAATTCGTTATTACTCTTCAAACTTACTATTTTCCTCTAAAATCAACTAACGACTCGACATTCCAAAACTCTTGAAACATAAAAAAAAAACCGAAAACTCGGGTGATCTACAATTCCCCTACGTATTCACCTGCAAGCTTCCCACTTTACTCTCCACCTGTTCCCCACTATAGACTCGGCTTGCAAGCATTCAGGCTTGCACCTAGCAAACTATCATAGGTTAAAACCCCCAACGAACCTGCCGACGATTCCGATCTTCTCGTTCTTCTGTGCCATCTCTGCTCGTTTCGAATTCAACGTCTATAGCTTCTGTCTCGCCGCCGAGAAAAACACTGCGCTCGCAAGTGATTGTCTAAGCCGACTAAAGCTGCCGCCAGCCGCGGCGTGAAGTTACAGCGCGCCACTCGACTCCCCCCACTCCTTTCCCGGCGCGGCGAACGCTACGTTCGAAAGCTCTGTGCTGGGGGGGCAAGAGATAACAGCGCGGTCGATTAGGTGCTTTTCGAGCGCCGCGGCTGGAGGATAATTTAGGTTTTTTCGGAAGCAGGCGGTATGTAACTGGTTTTTTGGGGGGAGAATGCTGCGGTAATGTGCGAGGTCGAATTTTAGTCATTATTCGTATTGCAGTATTATGTAAAAGGAACTTGCGCACATATTTTTGAGTATTTTTGACATTTCAACATAATTATCGCTTCTCAGGTGCAATCATCATAACACACACAACTTGTTTTGCAATTTAATACAAAATGATTTAAAATTTACAAAATAATGACAAAATTTTATTTTTTTATCGAACCATTTTTTAATAATCTCACAATATGCATTTCGATACACGCAATTTTTCAGAAATAAAACACAATTCGGATGCGCAATATGTGAATTTTGCACACAACTATTTTTCTCTCAACTAAATTAATTAATTTATTGGTACCCTGGGGCGCATCTGACAAAAATAGGGCATTGATTTATTTATGCATAGCAAGAATTGCACATATTTGAATTGTGCATAATTTAGCATAACTCAATATGTCTATTTATATATAATTTTTGTCCAAAATAGTGTAAATTTCTACGTGTATTGTTGTTTGTTTGGAAGTAAATCTTATCTTCTCGCGTAAAGTGATGGTAATCTGATGAAGCTACAATCGTTCAAATGCCACTTTCGCTGTAACGTATATATATAATATGCTAAGAACTGTGTAGCGAAAAGATTATTTTTATTCAAATTATTCTTATTATGTATATTTTAATTCAACTTTTTTTGAGTTAATTATAATCAAATTCGTACTTCAAATTTCATAACAAGTTTCTATTTCACTCAAAATTTAATTATTTTACAGAATAAAATGATTGGTTTCTTCAAGTAGTTGCGATTTCAATCCATAAAATAATTTCAATTGATTGAATTGATAATAAATTTTTTCTGCGCAAGGTTTACATTTCAAATTTTTGTGTAACAATTAGAGTAGCAAAAATTCATTGTATTCCTTTTTTTACCTATAACGTTATATAAATTATATTTATGTATAATATTGACGATAAATATTCGGCAAAAATTCATTGTATTTCTTTTTTTACCTATAACGTTATATAAAATATATTCATGTATAATTTGACGATAAATATTCGACAAAAATATATGCGCTACAGCTTTAAATAATTAAAGATAGAGATTAATATTTTGATGAAAATTTAATTTTACATTATATGTAAGCAATTTTTATTCATTATGAGACAATATTAATCATGAGCAATTATGATTGTATTATTTTTTTAACCATAGCATACAAAACAAACTTCATTATTGGCAGCTGTTTATTAATTGTCTCAAAAGTTAAAACTCGATCGTAAGGTGGCGACACAGCAGCGTTCAAGAATGTTTTTTATGTAATTTTATATTGTACCTTGGCTAATATATGTATGATTCATAAATGCCAATAAATATACATTTAAAGTAATGATTTTTATATTTACGGAAGGCTCCGCGTAAATTCTCCAATATTCTTGATTTTAACACATAAAAAATGTAAAATTTATTATTTGACTTCAAATGCGATACTAAAAAAAAAATTAAATAAAAAAACTAACTTTTGAAATTCTTTTTGGATTATAGTCATTTCATTAATTAATTAATTATTAAATTTAATTTCTTTTCTTTTCTTATATTAAACGAAGTTTCGAAAGCGTTACATTTTCTTTGTTAATAATTAATAAAAATATTAAAAAAAGATATTAAATTAAAATTTAAAAGTTTGCCTAAATTTTTCATATTGAAATCCAGGCTTTTTTAATAGAATCTCTATTAAAATGTATTTTGTAAGATAATCCTGTTTCTTCAAAGCATAAACCTTTAATTTGAAAAATGAGAAAATAACTGCTTAGTAATACCGCATATATCATCGATTTGTGCGACTGTACTGACTGGGATTCCCCTTTTTAAAGATAAAACAAAATAGCATCAACACACATACGCACACTGATATCATCAATGCTAAATACATGAACATGACTGACTGTCGGTGCATGCATTGGTGCATGTAAATTATTCTATTCGCATTTTCTCTGCAATTTTGAGAAAAATTAAATTTGTCCTAATTAGTTGTTCTTCAGTGGTTCCTAATAATAGTTTATTATGCAGTTGAACCGAAACTTTTGACAAAATTTAGTTAATTATGAATTATAATCTTCTATTATTAATATATATCAAAATAATTCATTTTATTTTTTAAGGACTTTTGGTTGCAATGTTAAACTAAAACTAGTTTATTAAATTAAATGCAATCGTTTTCATAATTATAAGTTCTGCAATTTTTAGACAAAAACTTAACTTGCATATAATATTTATATGTATGCATGTATGTAAGCGTTACATATATATTCGACAAATTGCTGCTCTACTACCACACATATATGTTTATAATAATAATAATGGAGCGAAAAAAATATTGAACCTGAGAAAATTGTAAGTTTTGTGATTGGTTGTGCAAAGACGATATTTGCTGCTTTATCAGTTACTTTATCCATCTCACTTGTATCAAAGGAAGGAGTCACTTTTTATTCTTCGTCGCAAGCACCGAACCAACGATACAGTCAGCCGGAAATAACTACCGAGTTCACATCGTAAAACTAGAATTCAGAATTTGTCTCGTCTCTTGTTCGGAATTTTGGATCATTAACAATGCCTTATGCATACGATAATTATATGACGTACGAATGCGATCTGCAGAGGGTGCAGAATTTCTCACCAATGATAGCTGAAGCACAGGAGGGCTTTCATAATAATAATGGTATTTCTTCTGTAAGTTTTTGATTTTAAAGTTAGTTACTGGATGTGAGCAAAAGGCTAATTTTTCATCTATTGTGTTGGCAGATCATTACACGATAAGCACTGCTGGATCAAATTATTCTTTTTTAATGGAGATGATTAGAGATGTGACTTGTGTTGACACTTATACTGAACCATTCAGTACAGGTAGGCTATCCATTTGAGACAAACAGCAAAGCTTTTATAAAGTAACTTTTAGTATTTTTCTTCTTTCCATTTTAGAAAAAGCTGAAATAAAAATATTGATTCAACCTGTAGAGAAGTTTCACTTTAGGTATATTTCTGAACTAAAAGGAACTCATGGAAGCCTTCGAGGTGTTAATAAAACCAATAGCAGTTACAAAAAAGTATTTCCTACAGTACAGGTATGTTTCAAAATTTACAGATATTATATAATTTTCATTAAACATTTTTGTTAATAATAGTGTAATTTATATTGAAAAATAAAATGTTTTTCATATTTTATAGTTAGTTAACTGTCCAGTTAAAAAAGCTGTGATCAGATGTACCTTAGTTACTGCTGATGAAAAAAAGAGATTCTCTCATGCTTATTCATTATCGAAAAAAGAAGGCAATGGTTTTAAAAAAGATCCTCATGATATTGAAGTATCAGATCAAAATAATTATACAGCAACGTAAGAAAAAGATTCATTAATGAAATATTTATTTAGTTAAAAACGTTAATCATTAAATCATATAATTAATTTCAAGTTAATAAATAGGTTTTCTAATATGGTAATTACAAATACAACAAATGATAAAATTGAAGAAGAAATTTTAAGAAAGGAGATCAATGAGGCATTAGAAAGTAAACGAAGGATAGATGCTAATGCTATAATAACTGAAGAGGAAAAATTAAAGGTACCTATAATTTATTTTACCTACTTATTAAAGTAGTTTTAGATATACTGTTACACAAAATTTTTTTACCAGATGAAAGACGAAGCACGAAATGCTCAAAAATCAATGATTTTAAATACAGTTGTTCTCTGTTTTCAAGGATTTCATTATGGAGAAAATAATATTTTATACCCTTTAACAGAAAAAATATATAGTCATCCAATCAACAATAGCAGTAAGTTTGTTTAATTTAGTTTCAACTTCATGCAATTGTAATTATATTTATTAAAAAATATATTTTAGAAAGCTCATCAACTTGCGAATTAAAAATTTGTCGTATGAGTAAATTTTCAAGCTCTGTTGAAGGAGATGAAGAAGTTTGGTTACTAGTTGAAAGAGTGTGCAAAGGTATGAACAGTATTTTGTGAAATCATTACTCCATTTCTGTAAATACAATTTATTATTAAAATATAATTTTGATTTAGATAATATCAAAGTAAAGTTTTATGAATATGATGATAAAGATAATATTATTTGGGAAGCAGAAGGAAAATTCTTAAAAGAGGATGTACATCGTCAGTTTGCAATTGTTTTTAAGTAAGTTTAAATACAAATTTTTAGTTTTTAATTTTAGCTCCAATCAAAAAAATTTTTGAGAAAAATTTAATTGTAATTAATAAATATTTTTCTATATAGAACACCATGTTATAGAGATGTCACTATTACAAAACCAAAAGAAGTTTGGATAAGATTAGAAAGACCTTCTGATGGAGAAGTTTCTGAAAAGAAAATGTTTAAATACAAACCATCAAATAAAGTTATGAGTAAGTTTCAATAGTAGGTAACTTATTAATGAATTATTATTTATATAATTTTACTCAAAAACTGCAATATTGAATAATTTTAGATAGAAAAAGGCCTTTTTCTTCTTCATTTGAAAATGAATTCAGTCCCAATGTTAATAAAAATCAGAATGTTGCATCAGAGGTTTTAACAGGCATAAGGAATTTTATACAAGCAGAGGAAACATTTATGAACTTATCAAATTTGAATGTGACTATAAATGCTGAATTAATTTCTGGAGAATCAAATGCAGTAGTAAATACTGAATTTACATCTGGAGAAATAAGACAATTATTGGAGGAAAATGTTCAATCTGATTTTAAAGAGCTTGAAAATTGGGACCCCAATGAAGCGGAAAGTAAGCTCTAATTTATTTAATAATACTTTTGTGGATTTATTTTTTACTTACCTTTTAAATTTTTATAGGTCTTTTAAGAATCGATTCAATAAAAAATGCAGCAAGTAGTATTACTCAGGATAGCGCAAGCAATTCTGAACTATCAAAAGTGATTAATTTATTATGACACATATTTATTTATTTATTTCACTAGATACATTGCACGTAATATATAAATATATACAAAAAAATATATTTATTAATATTTTTTTTAGAAATTCGCAGAAAATAATCTTCAAAAGATAATAAAAATTTTAAAAAATTCTGAAATGACTACAAATTCAAAACAAATATCTATCAATAAAGTAACAAAACTCTTACAAGAATCATCAAATCATGGCAATACACCATTACATTGTTCTCTCCAACAAGAGCATTACCAAATTACAAATACCATTCTTAAGATACTAAGTATCAATCCATTACTTAATAGCATCTTAAATTTACAAAACAGTAATGGAGAGGTAATACATGATTATAACAAAATTTAATTTAATGTCCTACAAAAATGTTGCAGCAAATATAAAAAAAATATTGTTCCAGACACCACTTCATCTTGCAGTATTAAATAATCAATTTGACATTGTTAAAGTTCTTTTGCAACGTGGAGCTAATCCCAACATACGCGATAAAGAAGGTAGAACTTCTTTACATCGTGCTGTAACAGGTAAGTTTTAATTTTAACACATTCATTTTCTATATCAATATAATTTTTTTCAAATAGCATAACTCGGTTGGGCATTTAATAATTTTAAAATTTATCAAAATTTTTAGTAAACGCAAGCGCTTGTGTAGACGAACTTATTAACTCGAATATCAAACTGGACCTAGAAGTGCACACGAATTTGGGCTTGACAGCTTTAAACTTAGCAAGTAAAATTGGTTCTCTGCGAATAGTTAAAAAACTCGTGGTAGCTGGAGCTGATGTTAATTCTAGAAACGAGACACATGGAAGTACTTCACTTCACATTGCCGTTGACGGCAATCATACCCAAATCGTTGAATATTTGCTTAAAGAGGTATATATTTCTAAATATTTTTGCCTTAAAATTGTTTAAAATAAAAATCAAAATTATTCGCCTTTGTTATTCAGACTAAGATCAACACCGAGTTAAAAAACTTTGAAGGACATACAGCCTTGAATAATGCTGTTATTAATGGTGCTGAAGAGATTTTAAAGATTTTCCAAAAATACAAAACTGGTTTAAAAATTGGAAAAAATTTCACAAACTGTTTGGGTGATGAAGAAAATGTGAGTGGCTTACATAGAAATTCATTTTACATCACATTTCACTATAAAAACTAAATAAAACTAGCAATTTCTTATTTTATTAATGCATATTAAACTATTTTGTTCAGATGTCTGAGGATGAAGTGATGCACCATGAACGAGTCATGTTGCTTGCCGCAAAATTCATTTCTCGTCCCGTTCTGGAAAAACAATCGCCTTTTAGTACTAAAAAAGAGGAGAAACTTACGGATGATCACGTCAAACGGTTAAATCCTATTTTAAATAAAACCGGAGGATGGGAACGACTAGCCCAATACATAAACCACAGTTCCTTAATTAGACTGTACAAAAAAACTTCGAATCCTTCAGCTACAATTTTTACGAAGATAAGAGTAAGTTTTAAAATTTAGTTTTATGTGAGATAATTTTTTTTTATTCAAAAATTAAATTTAGCAAAAACATTGATGGAAAACTAAAATAATATTTTGTTATGTGATTTATGAACTTAGAAATTGCATTTCAGATGCAAGAACCAAACATCACAGTAAAGAAAATAAAAAAAATTCTGGAGGAAATTAAAGAGTTTGAAGCTGCTGCTGAGCTAGAAAATAAGTAGGTTTTATATTCTATATTTGAATATGTATTAATATTATAAATATTATTGTCATTACCAATATTAGATTATTATAAACATACCCTATAGAAAAAATCTTATAATGTTCAATAAAATCCCATTGATTTAGGTGCAAATGCACATATTAAAACTTATAAAATACATTTTATAGCAACATTTCAATAGGGTACAGTTGATTCTAAATTGGAATATTTTTATTGTTTTTCTATTTTATTTTTAAAAACTTTTATTTTCGTAATTTATATGTTTAATTATAAAATTTTATTAAATAATTGTATAAATATATTAAGCAAAAACCGAAGATCGCAACATTACAATGAATTATATTTGTTATAATAAAAAAGAATAATTTATATTTAATAAAGATTTTATACCAATTTAATTACGGCACTTGAAAATTGAATTTGCCTAAAATCGTATAATATTTATGTATTCTTAATAATTTTAATTCGCTCTATTTTATTGTTTTTAAATTTTTACAACAGCCTTATAATGTTACATTTTTAGTTTTAATTTTACATTCAGAGATTTTATTTTTTATTAATCGTCTAGTTTGATACCTGTAAATCCCAAAAAGTTCTAGATGTCCCCAATGTGCCAAGCTATTCAGACGCAAGAGCACGTTGGTCGTGAGAAGATCAACATACAGTTGTGCTATAACTATCGCTACTTGTCTCCGATTTCTTCAGTACTTTAATGTCTAAGGAAATTTCCAAATGCCATTTCAATTTTGAAATAGAAAAATATGAAGAAAAATAACCGCAAGCGAGGTTCGTATATTTAATTTTTCCATAACTAGGAGAGTACGATAAGTATACGTTCTGTCATTCTGATCAGAGTACAGGCTAACGCCTAGAAAGAGTCTAGAGACTATAGAATCTACACTAGCATGTAGCATGTACACGGTAATTCTAAAATAAATATAATGAGATAAAGGTATTAAAAGTTATATTTAATAAAACCTCAGAAGAATAAGGATAGAAAGGGGAAACAATAATACAATATACACTTGTCCATGACTTGAAATTTTTCAAAAAGCCAATTCCAGTCTAAACAAAGTTTCTGCACTCTGCATAGTGGCGCCGTCACATGGTTTGTGACAAAAAGACCAAGTTGAGCAAGTATAAATCTATCACTATAAATTGTCTGAAAAATGTTATTCTACATATATATATCTATAATTTTATTTACGAATTTACCGTACGAGGATTCAAATTGACTTAAAACATTTTGGTATTTTAAATATTATTTTTACAACTTGATTGTAATTATTATATTAGATTTAATTATATTTAAGTTTATTCCCTCAATACAAATTTATATTCTTTAAAATTATATTTATTATTAAAATATGTTCATATTAAATATAAAAATACCATTGATGCTTGCTGCTAAAAAAACATAATCTACCTTATATAGGAATTTTTGAAAAACACAAATAGGTTAGGTTGGTAATCTCTTCTTAAATTATTATATTTATTAAGTTGTTTCGCTTAATTCAAATGTACGATTTTCCTTTTTTAATATAAAGCAAACAAATACTTAACAATTAACATAAAAATTATTTTTCGTTTAGAGAATGTTCTTTGAATACACTTTTCATTAAAACGTTAAAATTTTATAAATATATATATACAAATTTTTAAATTCCAAATGATGAGTCATAAATAATATCACATTTTTCTTATTATAAGAATCAATTTCCATAAAATTCCTCAATAATTTCATAATATTTATATAGTACATAATATTAATTTCGTTCAGATTTAATTCGTTCTAATTTATATAGTACATAATATTAATTTCGTTCAGATATATCCAAAATTTATTTTATACAAGTGGCAGTTAAATAGAAAATAAACATCCTGTTCATCTAGAATTTAATACTTAGCGCAAAAAATAATAAAATACGATACCAATACCAACAAGTATTAAAGTGAATTTAAAGCGTTTGCCATTTGTAATTCCCCGTTTCTAAGATAAGCGATTTGCTTGCATCACACATGCACCATGTCTATAGATGTGTGATGCGCACGTGAAATACGTATACGTTTAAGTTTTTAAAGATTTTCAAGTAAAAGATTGTGCAATACATATTATGCACCAAAAGTGCATTGATCATTATTTTATTTGAATTACATATATTTACTATTGATAATTTTAGCGATAAAATGACATAAATTGACTTTTTTACTATAAAAAATAATTTAATTGCACCTAAAAATGTTGTCTAAATTTCTGCTGTGCATACGGTAATATTTTTGCACAATGCCCTGCTATGCAAACATTCGTGACTGCATGCATGTATAACCTACCTATTTAGTCCGAAGAAGCGAATGGGGAAAACTGAACACGATCTGCGAATCTGCAATTGGCCGGCTGGAGAGGAGTGCGAAACGTGTAGTACGCTCCGTCTCTCTTCAAACGGGGAAGAACCGCGAGCTTATCAAGGTTATGCGTAGTGTACAGTCATACACGTCTACTTTTCCTCGTTGGAAAATATCGAGTAGGCGACTCAGTTGGCTAGCGGTGAGTATCAAGTACACTTCGTCAGAGTAAAGTTCGCAATTTTTCGGATTGGGCGGTCTGTCGCTATTGTTTACAATGCCCCAGGTATACGATAATTACGATACGTACGAGCGCAACTTGCGCAGAGTGCAGAGCTTCTCCCCGATGACAGCAGAAGTGCAGGAAAATTTTTATCCCTGTACTAATTACAGTACAATAAGTAATTATTATTCAATAGTTTGTTGATTTTTGGTGCTTTTTTGAGGATATTAGCAGGCTAGATAGTGGTGCTTCAGGCAGTGCAAAGGCTGATGTATTATCTTTTGTGTTTATAGATCATTACGCGATGAGTACTGGATCTTTCAGTCCATCTTCGATGGAGTGGCCACAAGATAATTCTTCTCAGATGGATCCCATGACACCATCAGATCTTTGTAATTTAATTGAAAACATGGATTCTTCAAATATAGAAAAACCATTATGGGCAGGTAAGTGATTAGTTTTGTTGATGGGAAGTTTTACTTTTAAATATTTATTTAAAGTAATTTTTCATTTTACTTTCCAGAAAATGTGGAACTGAAAATATTGGTTCAACCTGTGGACAAGTTTCGTTTCAGGTATAAGTCTGAAATGATGGGAACTCACGGTAGTCTTTTAGGTGAAAGAGAGAACAGTAGCCATAAAAAAGAAGTTCCTACAGTGCAGGTAATTATTTATTTAATTATTCAAATCAATAGATATTTTATAAATTTATAATTTTATAATTTTTTTGTAAATATTCTACAAAAAGTACTAAAATTTGCATAGAATTGGAATGTAATTGCATTTCTCACATAATGTTTAAAAATAACGATTTCTGAATGCTGGGCTGTATTTAGTATATGCTGGATGACTTCCTCTTTTAAAAAAGTGATGGATGAAATCTGTCATCACAATAAGACTGTTTTGATTGATACTGTACTACTGTTGACTGATTTGATTTGACTGGTCCGTATAAAATGAGCGCCAAAATAGAGTATGTTTAAATTTTGAAGATTAAATTTATGAATTAAAATATGTTTGAAAATAAAAATAGTTAAATCAGTGAATATGAAAAGTATCTTATTGCTTGGTTTATAAAAATGAATATATTATAATTGAACTGCAATTGATTGAAATTACAAAACGATCGCGTTCATAACCTCAAAAATAGAATAATACGC
>UCOM01000674.1:0-66362 GCA_900474385.1 Ormyrus pomaceus | reverse complement strand
GCGGGACGGGGGGGGGAGGGAGCAGTCTCGCGGATCGGAAGCGGCGCGCATCCTCCGTCCCTCTCCGGCGCGCACGAAATTTCAATCGCGCGGCTTTTATCGGCGCGAAAGCTCCGCCGGCGCGTCCGCTTCCTCCGCGACGACTACGTGTTGCGCGCGCGCCAGCGCCGCTTTACAAATCCCCGCGGCTGCCGTGACGGCTGGGAGCTTTTTTGTGCGGCTCGTATCGCTTGCCGCGGCGCTGGGAAATAATTCCACGCCCGAGAGCCGTTTTCGGGGATCGATTTGCCGTTCGGCGCTTTCGAAAACGGTCTCGGGGATTCGAAGCCGAGTTTTCTTGGGGAAAATGTAAGTTTGCTCTCGTCGTAACGGCCGAGTCGATGTTTTGGAGAACGGTGTGTACAGTTCGAGCAAATGTCGCTTTTTGCATCCTTCTCGGTTTTCGGGACAATTTAAACGAAACGAAATGAGCATGTTAATAACGCTTTTTTTTTGTTCCCCCTTTAGGCACTCGAAATTAATTGGAAAAACCACCCAATTGCGTCGGCTTGGCTCTCGTTTCCAGATGACACACACCGCCGACGTTCGAACGGCGAGACCGCAGAGTGAACTCGATGACTCCTCGAGAAGTGCGCACATATGGCCAGAGCTCTTTATGTTTTTGATTGTTGCTCAGAAAGCCTTGATACGATACTGGCTTTCGGGCAATAATCATAATCACAAGAGAGCGGAATCTCGTCGGGGATGCAGTTTTCTCGTCGTCACGATGATTTTTCTGCAATGATTGCAGCTCGCTTTACGAGGCTAAGGAGATTAAGGAAATTTAAAGACGCGTTCCTTATAAGGTAAGGTGGAGTGTCTATTGTCTTATAGAAAGATAATGCGGTGCTGAGTTTTGCAGGGAGTTTGAAAAGAAATAGATTGTAAGTGATATTTATTATATAAACGGCTGAAATTAGGTGGTAAGAATTAAAAACTTTTAATTATAAGCATCACTTTTGATTATAACATATTTCTTAGTATTTTTTTAAGGAAAGGAAATGTAAGATATCAATTTATATATTGTTTTCAGATAACAGACCACTAAAATATGCTTAAATGATGAGGATTTAATTAAAGTATGAAGAATTACTGCTAATAACTTATTTAAATAATTTGACAAAAATGAATCTTATTAAAAAAATAAACGCGTCTGATTAATTAAGTGACATAAAATCAATACAATAAATTTATCTGCTAATTAAGGCTAAATGCACAAATGCGTTTAAAGATAAGTTATACTTATCTTTGTAAAGATCTCGTTGATTACCATCTAAAATTAGGTTGTTTATCGTCCCTTCAAATCGAAGTATCGCATTGTTTCAATCCGATGCTTCCCCCTCAATATCGTTCAACGATCTGAATAAACTGTCTGTTACATTTCAGTTATACTTAACACTTTACATTGTTTAAATAAAATTATGACCGCTCATAGAATTAAGCCTGCCTTTATATGTATTTATAACAATTTCCTTAAAATATGTTACGTAAATAAAATAAATTACTCTTATCTTTTCTACAAAAACTTACGAAAGCTCCTTCGATTCATTGTACTACACTTATACAAGACCTCGTATTTTTAAGTAATACCAAATAAAATCAAACGCAAATCACAATCTACAATCTTGCCTCCTTCCCAAAATCCATTCGTCCGCCGTAGGATAACCGTCCCCAGCTGCCAGTAAGCCCGGCCGCACTCGATCGGCGCCGCATAATACAACACTCGGTCGAAGCCCGTCTTCGCGGGCACAGGAGAGGCGGCAAAAAGTCGTTAAAACGGGCAGAGAGCCGCGCGAGCATCGGAGTCGAACGGCCGAGCGGCGCTCTCCTTTTTTTTTCTTCTTCTTCTTCTTCTTCTTCTTCTTTTTACTTTTCTCGCCGGATCTCTCGGGAAAGCGGCGTCTCGCGGATCGCACGGGAAGAAACGGGCACCGATGATTGTTCAAAAGGTAATTGCTGCGGCCGGGAGGTCAGCGGACTGTGCATTCATTAAACGGGGAAGGGCTCTAGAATGCCGAGTTAATGGAATATATATATTTTGGTCAGTTTTTTTTTTAACGCTTCAGTCGACTTTCTGGATTGTTGGATTGGAATTAGGTATTATTATTTTTTTTTGTTTAGCTGGATGCAAGAATGAGTGTTATCTAAGTTTTCTGAAATGCACGCTGTAACAATCCTTTTTACGTTTTGAATGTTTGATAGGAGGTTTAATTATGACGGTGTGGTTATTCTTCTTCAATGCACACTTTTTGATATACTTTTTGATATATTCTTGAGATTTATTAATACAAAAAGCCACGAAATAATGTATTTCAAATAATATTGATTTATTACTATATATATGATAAAGTGAATAATAGAAAATGTATGCTCCTATTGTATTCAGAAAAATATTGAATGTATTATTGAACGCTTATTAAAAAAGTATAAAATATTTCTATGGAATAAAAAGTTAAGTAAAGCATAAACTTTATTTATTTTTTAAAAGTACTAAAATTCTCAAAAAAATTTCCTTCCTTCATTGTATCCTATCAATAATTCTTATTTACTAATAATAGTGTTTAAAAATTTTGAAAGATCAAAATATATTTATAATAAAAAAAAATGAAAATTCTTGACATTTTATTTAAACGCTTGGTATAACAACATAACTAAAAAATAATTTTTAAAAGCGATCCTTTCCAAAATAAATATACGGTAATCAACAACTTGAGTCCACGCTCAACTGAACTTCCTAATCCTTAACGCGACCGAACCTATACACTTGTAGCTCATAAAACAATGTACCAAACAGCTACTTTGCGGACAGCTAGAAGATCAGTGTACCTTCAGAGATCCAGGAGGATTATCGAGAGGCAGAGTCCTCGAAAAAAGGGGGCGGAAGCCTACTTTAACGGTGAATCGAGTGGAAGAAACTCCAGGATGACGGAAGCCCTCCTCCCTCCTTCTCTCTCTCTTTATCTCTCTTTCTCTCTCTCTCTCTCTCTCTCTCCTTCTCCGACGTTCCGTGAAGTTCCGCGACGTCGTTTATTGTTACCGGGCATCGATTAAAGCCACACCACGACGCGCGACGACGTCCCGTTTCGCAGCCGATCGGAAGCGGCGCCTCGCCGTAAAATTGTTTTAGCTTTTTGCCGCGCCGCTCTCCTGGCGAACGCTTTCGAGGATATACTCTCCGATCTGCCGCTTGGCCTGGGGTATGAGGAAGGAAGATCGGATTTCGAGAAATCTGGAAAATTATGGGCACGCCGCTTGGAAAATTTTTGCGCGGATTACTGTTATCGTCGCGGGACTGCTGCTTTCATTCAATTTTTTGACGCCAGATTCGTTAAAGGTTTCTTGGTAGCCGATGGAGGATTGGAATTCGGTATTTCAGGCTAGAAGCGCGTGATTTCTTGGTTCTTCGAAGATGGGAAAGGATAAGTTTGATTCAATTCACTCTACGATTTATGATTGAGTAAGAGAAATGAAATTGGCCTTATTCTATGCAAGAATTACAATATATCATTGATGCTTAATATATTTGTTGCGGGTCGCAGAAAAAAATATATATTTGTTCATACTATTTTACTCTTGACTTATTATAATTGCATTTACTCTACGAAGATGGAAAATTCAAAGCAAATGTTCTGAAATTAATTTCCAAACCTCTCTCAACTTCTTTCGAGCTAAAAGTGGCCAACATTATTTATAACCAAAATTACGCAAGATACATCAATCAATATACCGCAGAAAATTGAAACTTATTCAACTTTCACGAGCACCCGGCGAACCTAAACATCGACGTCGAAAAATGCCGCATCAAACTCAGGCCTCTCTTACATCACGAAAGAGAGACAGAGAGCATCCGCGCTCCCAACACTCACACACACACACACCCCGCAACAGACAGCTCGAAACTTCGCCGCCCGGCGGCGATGAATAACGAAAGGGCGAAATGGAGAGCGGGAAAAATCAGCGAGGGCCTCGCTCTCTCGTCCCCCCGCTCGCGATCAAAAATATTATCGCGCGGAAGAGAGAAGAAGCCCCCGCGCGCGCGCGCGCGCCCGACAAGCGGAGGCGGACAAGTGGTGTGAGGTCGATGTGGGTCAGACGGGCGGCGTTTATGGAAAATTTAAAAGCCTTTTCGAGTTTCTGTTAATTGGTCCACGGAGCGGCCGGGCGGACCGTTGACCCTTCGTTAAACTTCTCATTAACTTGACTCCTGCAGTGATGCTCGTGTGTATTTCGTCCGGATTCTAACTGGACGGCCGTTCCTCTTCTGATGTGAGTTTCGCGATTTTTCAAAGACGAGCTTGAATTAAACTGTTCAAATGATTATTTAAACAAACACCGTTTGCTTTCGAATTCTCCTTTCGTGCCGATTTCTTGCAACTTTTTAGATCCCCCGAACGTATCATTATAGTATACCTCTATAGTATTTTACAATAACGATTGCAAAGTATAAAAAAAAAAAATTTCGAAGGCAACAGCTCCAGCCCAACTAACGCGCAAAACGCTTTAGCCGTGAATAAACGCGACCGCGACTAGGAGCGGCACCGAAAATTAATTTTCGCGTCTGCACAACGGGCTGCATCGGCAACAAGCGCGTCGCGGCCCTCTCCGCCTCGCGCTCACCGCGGCGACTTGTCACACGCTCCGCGCGGCGGGGGGGATTCGGGCTCGCGCCGATTCTCGATCGATATGGGTCAGACATGTATTATTGAAATTTTAAAAGCATTTCGAAGCTCTCGCTTAATTCGCACCCTCGCCGCGCGCACATACGTATAGCCGAGCGCGCGTCTGATGGCGGGAGGACTTCGGGAGCTGGACGGAGGAGGAGGAGGAGGAAGCGACAAACGCGCCGCGGAGCTCTCTCGTGCAGCTGAATTTATTTTTGCGCCTTATTAGATAGGTGAGCGTGTCAATTAGCTGGGATAGCTGGATGATGGGAGGGGATTAATTTGATTAGATGGAGATGCAACCCTCGGAGAGTTCGTTTACCTTTCGATTGGAGTGTGAAACGTTTTCTGTGAAAATAGATTTTGACGAGCGGGATATGCTGCGCGATAATTATGTTTATTTTAATTTTGACAATGATTATTTTGCCGGATGAAATAAAACTTAAGAATTAAATTTAAAAGTCTGGATAGTTTGTTAGCTACATAAAATGCTACAGTAGTCACTGTATTTTTGGGTAATTTATGCATTCAAAATCGATTTTTTAAACATTTCTGCGGGATTTTAATTAAAGTTATATTATTTGAGCACATTGACTTCGTGCAAAAATATTCTCCAATTGAATCCAGAAAATACTAGGATAAAATCTAAAATTTGTTTAAAATAAAATTCCCTTCCGTTACCCAGGAACGAGATACAAAAATCAAATCTCCAGTCGAAAAGCGAATTAGAATTATAAAAAAAAATCGAATCTTAAATAATGGAATAAACAAATTTACCTGTCACCTCCCTCCTCCGTCCAGCGGGTCCTGAACAATTAATAAAGCTCCGCTCGCAAAAATAGCCGGGCAATAATTAAATAAGCAAAGCGAGAGAGAGAGAGAGAGAGAGAGCGGCATCGTAGACAGGAGGTGGAGGAAGGACGGTTAGAGGTGGGGGGCAGGGATCGACTGCGACGACGACGCCGCTGGAAGGGAAGGAGTGTACAGGTTGACAGATTGACATTCAGTCGCGCGAATCCGCCTGAATATTTCATCTCGTTTCACCTGTCAGCCCCGGGAGCGAGACTCTATGTATAGGATGCCCTGGCGAACTTTCGACCTGAAGTGACCCCGAGCAGGGATGCTCCTGCCGAGCGAAGTACGGCCGAGGAGAAGCTTTTTTGAGGTTTTTCGGAAGAGGGTAAGATGGAAATTTGAATTTCCCGCCTGGTCACTGCGTGTCAAGCGAGCGACTATTTGGGTTTATTGTATTTAGCTGATTTTTTAATATATCCTGATATTCTAAAAATTACAGAAATCCATTTCGGAAAGGTTTGACTTTGAGTGAAAAGAATTAAAACAGCGGATTTACATAAAAATAAACTAATCAGTTATTATCCTATTGTTTCTAAAAAAAAATCTAATTAAAATAATGTTGATATTAAAATCAAAAAAGTGCTAAATGAATTTCCCTGTAATAAGAATCGATTATTAATTCATGCACAAACTTCATTCGTACAAGCACATATCACTATTTTTAAAACAACATTAATTATTACTCACGAATTATCCCAAAGTCTATCTCTTCCTACGATTTTTCCTGGTCTTAATCAAATTTCCAATTGAATATCATTTGTTCCGTGGGCGACGAACTCGCTAGTATTGATTATTGGAAAATTGTTGAAGCATAGTGGAAATGGAGAACTTAAATTTAGAAGAATTTCAGCATTCGAAAAAGATTTATTTTTAAATTCTGCCCAATTTAAACTCTAGAGCATTATAGTTTTTTTATTAAAATAAACGAATAATAAATCATTTATTTTTTTTAATTACATCGTTTTGATTTAGAAAATAATGAATTTTCTAATTTACGTGCATTCCCGCCATTTAGCGGACTAGAGATCATGCGAGTGTTGTATTTGGTAGAACAATAACATAACCTAAAATTGTTCACGTGCTAATACTTGTAGTATCGTTTAATTAATAGGTTTTAATAAAAATATTAATAATAATTTTAATATAAATAAAAGGTATTTACAACTTATTGCTAGTTCTTTATTAAAAATAATGTATTTGTATTTAAAATTAAGTTTAAAGCATTATTTTTACTACATAAACATATAACCTCTAAAATTTTATAGATTTAGAAGAAAAATGAGTACGCAGAGGGGCAATATTCATCGGAAAAGGCCACAAAAATACCAAAATTCATTCGCCTATAAAAATAATCTACATGATAAAACTGTCAAGACTAAGACAATCAATAATCTTCAAATAGCCAATGTGTGTGAAAGGTGTAAGAAAATTATAGAATGGAAAATTAAGTATAAAAAGTATAAACCTTTAAAAGCACCTGGAATATGTAATAAATGCAACCAAAAGGCTGTTAAACATGCTTATCACACCATGTGTGGTCCTTGTGCAAAAGAACGCAAAGTGTGTCCAAAGTGTGGTCAGGGAGCTGAATTAGTAATTCCAGAGCCATCCAAGGAAGAACAGCTGAAAATAGATGCTGAAATGCAGAATATGATGAAAACATTATCAGAGAGAAAAAGAAGGACATTTATTCGATATGTAAATAAACAAAGTTAGTATTTTTTCTTTTTAAGAAAGTAGATTAATTAACAATCTTTTACAAATAAATACTAATTGTTATTTTTTAGCAAAGGGAAAAAGTAAAAAGAAGAATCAAGATGATTCTGAAGAAATTAAGGAAACAGATGAAAACAGTGAAGTTGGTGAAGAAACTGAAGAACCTACTCGAGACGATTTGATGAATAAATTAAAATCATTAATGATCGACAAAGACGACAGTGGTGATGAATTTGGAAGCGATTTTTCAGATGATCTTGGTGATCTTGATGATAATGATGAATCAGATCAAGATGAATAATATCATTTAGAAATTAATTAATTTAAGGTTAATTAAGGAAATAAAATCTATTTTGTATAATTTTTAACTACTTGTTTGCTTTAGTTTTAATAATAAGAGTGAACTTTGATACATGTGTACTTCATTTATTTTACAAGTTCTTGTCATAAAATTCACATAAAATTCACATGAATTCAAATTTTAAAGTTTTAAAGCTTTAGTTTTAATTATTTAACAAATTAAAATTATGGATTATACTACAAAAGCCAAAAAGGGCATACCTAGCTGTATGCTAAAAGGTAAAAATTACATTAGGGAAAATTGACTTTTATAAGTACTATATAACCTATAATTTGTAACCTACTTCATATTTTAAATAGGACCCGGACCTCAGTATGAGCTAAAAACACTAACAGGATTTGAGGATCATGACCCATCTCGTAAGCGGAACCCATGCTACTCAATGAAATTTCGGCACAAAGAGAAACTAAAGAACACTGGACCAGGACCATATCCCATTGCTCACCACTTGACAAACCGAGGTTTTGGATATCCACCTGCTTATACCATGGCATTTAAGCCTCGATACCAACGTGAGTTTGTAAAATTTATTAAACTTTATATTTTCTGAAGAATTCTATTTATTTACTTATTAATCATTTGTTTGCAGCTCCTCCACGAATTCCTGGCCCTGGAGCTCACGCACCGGAGAGATGTCCTCTTATGAATCATAATCGAAGGCCAGCAGCTTATACGATATGTTATAAAAAAGACAAACCCATTGTAAGTCCTGGCCCTGGGCCTGCTTACATGATACCTACTTGCATAGGTCCAGAAATACCTGATGTTCGTGCAGAGGGGGCATACTCAATGTTAGTAACTGTTAAAATACAAAATAAAAACATTTATCCAACAGATTTAAAATAAAAAATACAAATTATTTTAGGACTTTCAAACCCAAGTATTTAACGCATAATATAGGTCCTGGTCCAGCTGCATATAATCTTGATCTCAATGTAATTAAGAAAAAAGATCCTGCCTACTCAATGAAATTTCGCCACGAGCCTTTCAACGATTCAAAATTTATACCGGGACCCAGATATAGTTACAACATTAACGTATACAAGAAACGGGAGCCTGTGTATTCATTTGGGTTAAAGCACAGTGAATGCGAAACAATTCCAATCACAGAGCACGATGATGTATGAATTTTGTTAAACAACTAAGTCCTGTACATTTTATATGTGAAATATTTACGTGAATTTTTAAATTTTTAATGCACTTTCTGTTTATTAAGTATACATAAATTTTATTAAAAAGTTTTTTGTCATAAATTGAATTTTATTATTTTTATCATGCGAAAAACACATCTTTTCTGTACGACATATTGTTATGAGATATATATTTCATAATATACATATATATATATGTTCTAAGACTGTCAACTTTTTACAGTCAGATTAAGCAGACATGGCGTAAGCCTTTCACAACGCGCATCAAAACCTTCAGGCCAACAAATCAAAATTTTTCAAGTCCAAGATTATCGCGAATTATTTCTAATAATTTAAAAAATACAAAAAAATGCCTTCTAAAGCAAAAGAGGACAATCCCAAACCTAAAAAAAAGTCAGGATGCCGTACATGCGGCCCCATTAGTGAGTAAACATTTTGGTCAGTCCTTGAAAGTCGGAATTTAAAAAAAATATAACTGCTACTCCCTTGATTAGGTCCTGGACCTAAATATAAGTTGAGAACGGTGACGGGTTTCCAAGAACACTGCCAATCGAAATTAAGGTATCCGGCTTACACATTTGGATGGTTGAAAAAGGAGAACTTGGTATGTAGAAGTCCTGGACCGAAGTATATGGTACAGCTACCGAATGCTTGCAATCCTGGCTACAGCTTTCCAAAGGCTAAGAACCCGAAGCGTATGTACCACAATGATTTTCAACTTCTCTTCTGTAAAAATTTCTATGGTCAATACGAACCGAATATTCGTCTTTCAGCGAAGGAATGTAATCCCGGACCGAAATACACGCTGCCAGGTTTCACGGCACCTGCGTATTCGATAGTACCTAAACCGAAACCACTTAGAATTCCGTGTACACCAGGACCCAAGTATCCACCCTTCGACAAATGCTGCAAAAACAAGGGAGTCTCATTGTAAGTATAAATTTCCTCGAAAATTCTCTTTGGAAACTGATTGTAATGATGTAACGATGCTTTTTAGCGGGGTGAGGGGTAAGCCGTTCAAGTGCACCTTGAATCCACCGATCAGAGATCCAGGAGACATCAACGTGGCCAAGCCAAGACAACCGGCGTATACTATAGTTTTCAAACCGCGTATTAGGGATATATGCAGAAGTCCAGGACCCAAGTACCTTCCTAAGATACCGAAAAAGGCTCCGGAATACACCTTTGGCGTGTTATACGACGAATGCACCTGGATACCAAGAACCGAATGCGACGACTTATGTTAATCAACGAAACTTAAACAATGAACCAAGTAAAAGATCAATATTTATTATTATAATAATTATAAAAAAAATTGTGAAAATTTATCAAAGAATAAAAAAACAGAAAGATTTTAAAAGTGGTGAGGAGCAGTGAGTTTTAGTAAGTGTTATGTATCAGTTTCAAGACTAATCTTAAGCTTCGGCTTGGACAAAAGTTTGTAGAGATTAGAAAGATTTACAAGCTCTATAGAGGAGGTGGTCTCGGAATCGACCATCGGTAATAATAGAAAGTAACGAGATCCTTTCCAGGTACAAAATTTGTTCAATACCTCTTCTTTCGTCATGTATTTCTGATCACTTTCTGGATTACTGAAGAAAGAGTTATTGAAATTTCGCTTACTTTCAAGAAAAACAAAATCATAAGATAAAAGTATCATTTTATTAACAATAAATAAACAGAATTTTTCTTTAATGAGTCAAATACACGCAAAATTTTTTTAATAATAAATTAAATTAAAAAAGAAAATAAAAAATTAACTATCATTACTTCAACACGATAACGAATTTCCGATCAACCCAAGACAATCTGAAAATTGAATAATAAATCTCGCGCAAGAAATCGTTAATAGTTTATCGAACGAATCCCTGAATATTTTCCCCACCGCTGAGAAAACTAAATTAAAACAAAGGCTTGATCGGCTTAACGAATTCCTGCCAGTAGAGCTGAGGCGTCTGAGGCGGCGGCGGCGGCGGCTCTCGGATATCGATGACTTCAACCGCATTTAGCCTCGACGCTTCATTTTGCATAGCTCCGAACGTTTTTGCGGCCGCCGCTGAATCCGCTACATTGTCGGCCTCGGCGGGATCGATAGCGGATCCGCGCCTCCTCCCGCGATTGAAGATCAGTCGCAGGCAGCAGGCGTAAATTATTTCCACCGCGTTTATTATGCTCACGCCGAGGAAGAGGCTGCATATGCCGCCGTAGTCGCCTGAAATTTCATTTTCGCGCGAGCTGTGAGTGTTCGGTGTAAATTTTTCAGTTCAACACTTACTCATAAGCTCGTACCAATAGAAAAGTACGTCCTGCTTCAATCGAATTGTGCTTGGTCCATCAAAGTACACGTGCAGTATACTGTAGTTCCTATTTCTGACTAAGAATCTGGAAAAAAAATTTTTATTAATATTTTACATTCACTTTTTTTTTTAAATTATAACGTAAAAGTAAAAAGAAAACTTTCTTTTAAAATTCACACAAGCAATTTCACCTAGAAAATAAAGATGTTTTTCTTACCGATCCCAGACGAAGTGATCAGTAGTCAGGGAGATCGTGCTCGAGCTCACTTTATAAGATACGTCATCGCACGAAGGGAAACAGTCGCAGTGTAAGTGATTGGACGAGCTTTTGGCTTCATCATCTGTATACACGAAAGGTTCCGTCTTCAGACGAGGCTGTATTTGCCTCCACTTAACTGTAATTTTTTATTTTAATCATTAGCATGAATTTGAGACAAAAGCATCAACGCGAATTTGAATGATACTTTACTTATGAATTCCTTCAGGCACAGTAAATCATCCAAGTTACAAGATTTGATAGGTTCTAAAAAAAATTATATATAATGTGTTTCAACAAATTGCTGTGCAAAAATACAAATATTAAATATTATAAAAATACCAGAACTTTCGGGTCTTGGATAAAAAAACGGCACACACTTGCATTGCCGAACGATATCACGAATTCGGCAATACATAATGCAATCGCTGTAAGAATAATATCCCTGAAATATTTTATCCTGTTCTGTATTAAATAGACAATTTCTCTGGCTCACGTCGTACTCGGCAACCTCCTGGAATTCATTCATAATTAATAAATCCGTTTATGCCAATTTCATTTTCACCGAAACGTACTGGAACCGAATGAAAACTCGTTGCGTCCATCGAAATAAACACTTCAGATTTTTCAGGAACGAAAATTTCTCTTAAACTTCCGCTTGAAGCGTCGGGATAGTCGAGCGATGAAAATATCAATACCTATAAGTTTTTCATATAAACTGTTAAAAATAAAATTAAAAAATCTGCAATAGTCATTTTTTTAATAAACAAAAATTCCAATGATCTAAAAAACTTTGAATATCTGTAAATGTAAATTTTATCTTACTTTTAAAGTTAAACGGTTTTTGCCAAAATAGAACTGAATATAGAAGAGAATAAAAAATAGAATTTTTGAATGGTCGATGCCGAGCTATCTTATAAATATCCAAAATCAATAATAACCTACGTTTATTTTACTAGACAAATCATATTGTATCGTAATAGTAAAATTTGGGAACATCAATATTTTTACTGCAGATTTTTTTCAAAACACTCCGATTTAGAAATAAAACTTTCAATCGTACCTTAAAACCATTACTGGGAACACTTTTATAATAGCAGTCTTCTGCTGCAGAATCAAGAACAACGGAAAGGCCCAAATCAGGACTTATCAAAGTTGATCTCTCGACAGTCGACGACACGAAACCGCTTCTTTTTGTACTGACATTCCGAATAGTTATTTATTTCAACGTAATAAATTGCGCGCGTTTAAAAGCGTTATTATTACCTGCCAAAGTCATCAGTACGCCGAGCGTAATTAAAGGTGCAGCAAAAGCCATCCTGAGTTTTTCTCAAGAAAAACATGTTGTCGCAGACGCGATCCTTTCCCTCCCAAGCGCAGTACTTCAACAGTGTCCGACATTTAGGCGTCAACTACGAAAATTTATTATCGTTCCGTAAATCATAATGTATATTTGTGAGCGTCGATGCTTACCTGCATCATAAACTCATCGACATTATAGTCGCCGTAAGCCCTTGATAAAATAGCGTGAAGCAGCAAAGCGTCGTCAACCTCATCCTCATCCACGTCGAAGACGTATAGGTTTCCTAGATACTTCAGCAAATCTCTCATTTCGTTGAATGTTATGTTAAATATTTTTGTCGTTTCGAGGCCGTAACTGTGAAAAAGAAAATAGTTTGTAAAAAGTATGAGAAGATAATTTTGCATTAGGTATGAAAAAAAATGTACACGTACAGTTCTTCGGCGAATTCGTTGATGGCGTGTCGGCTTATCCTGTTGGTACTGCAGATAGCTATTCCTGGGAAATCAACCTCCTGTGCCGGATAGCTATCAGACTCCAATGTGGTCAGTGTTGGGCTTTCGTTGTACTCCAATGTCAAATCCAATATGGTGAGAATCAGACCTATCATGGCTATCAGCTTTACGATTATGTGTATTCGTCTACAAGGTTTATTTGAACTAATTAGGTAGCTTATGAAGGGTTGGAAAATTTCGACAAATGTATATTTCAATATTAGGTCACTAAGTTATTCCTAGTAAAGGGGATTTGTCTACGCTTTATTGTTGAGCTGTTGATAGTACACGTTAAGAGGTAAGTGAACCTATGCCTACTCTAATAGCAAGAAGAAATATATAGTTCCATTCTTCTAAGCTTTGCGGTGAGAGTAGGTCAACGGTCAGGTACATATTTTAAAAGCAGGATTTTCTGCGTGATTATGCTTTCCTGATAAATGACCAGGTACGTAATGAAATCGCCTTCGGCTCGGATGTCAATTTACACGCGCTATGAGCTTACCAATACTTTACCTCCCTAGGTGCGTAATATACTATTAACTTCCTTAATGAGAGTTCCTCGTCATTAAGAAATATACATCCTTCCAAGCTTTGCGGTGAGAATAGGTCAACGGTCAGGTACATATTTTAAAAGCAGGACTTTCTGCGTGATTATGCTTCCCTGATAAGTGACCAGGTGCGTAATGAAAGTTAATCGTTTTTAAATAAGAAGTCATCGACGAACAATATACTTTAACAAGATTTGTCTAAGCTTAATATTGGGGATGGATCATCTCAGGTAGATGTTTTATAAGAAAAACTTTCTCCATTGTTTTGCATTCCTGATAAATGGGTTCGTGTGCAACCAAAAAAGTAATGATAAGTTAAACGATTTTAAACAATAAATCTTTGTTCAACTATAGAATTTAATAAGATTTGCCTATACATTACTGTTTCCAGTGCGAGACTAATGATTTAAGTTTTTAACTTCCTTAATGAGACTTATTGGTCATTAAGAAATATAACAGTTCCAAGACATAGTTCTCTTAAGTTATGTGTACCTGATTACTTCCTAAAAGTAATGAAAAAGAGTTTTTCGCTTTACCGTAGTAGTCCATAAAATTAATACTTAAACCTCAATAGATTTTATAGAAATAGAAAAGATTTGTATTATTTTTACTTTTGGAGTATCTTTTTATAAAGGTTCAGGATTCTTTTATATCATTATTAAACGTGGTATGTGTAATAAGAATAGAAGTAAATGAATTATTTTTTTAAATATTCAATTATTATAAAATAAAAAAATGTATTATACTTACACTTCAATTTTTTCTTGAAAGAACGTTTTAAACCATGTCTCTTGTCTATATTCGAATAAATTGCAGCAGCGTTTTTTCTTAGACTCCGCTTTATTTTTTTCCCCTCGAACTTGACACTTCTTCAAATTTGTATTTGTTTCAATTATAGCAGTTACTGCCATGTTATGTATTTGCGTAATTAAAAAAAAACGAAATAAACTATTGTATTCAATTTTTTTTAAATTGAACTATTTAACTAACTTCCATCATAAAAGCAAACATTCGTAAGAGATGAAATGACTGAGTTAACTTGTTATAAAACGAATTTCATTCGTAGCCGCAAACTCAGTAATAATTAATCAAGCATGCCAGTCAGGAAATTTTGAGACTCTATATTCAGATAAAAAAAAACAACGAAGCAGATTGTTATCGGTACATAAAGTTGGGGTATAACGCCACGCGATGCCGGACAGTTCTGTCAATGCAAGGGTGAAGCACATTCGCGTATGAAAACGCGCGAGAACTTGTTCAAGATATTATTAATAATTAAGACTGACAGCCGCTAAAAAGTTTAACGGTATCGCTTGAAATATTTAATGCTAGGTTCGTGTTACGTTCACGAGTATAAAAACATTTTATTTTTAAAATTCGTTTGGAGTTACCCGCATTTTTTTAAGCTTTCCTTGCACATGCACAGTGTGATTACAATTTTGATTCATATATTTATTAAAAATTAACACTGATTGTTTTAGAATTTTATAAGATAAAAATAATAACTAAAAATTAAACTTTTGTAATAATGTAATACGTTTCAAAATTTTGCTGAAAATTGTGTAGTGCACTAGTTTTTAATAATGTGCTCTACAATTGTACCAGGAGGTCATAGTGATATAGAAATATTTGTTCAAAATTTTACTTGAAAATATACTTAAGATTTACTGCAGAAGGATAATAGCTTGTTTTTAATTATTATATTAAGGTTTCTAAATGTATTTAAACATATTGATTCTATTATAAAGTGAAGCAATGAAGGGGTGAAAGTTTGTGCCCGAGCTGTGCGCGAGAGCCTGTTCCCAATTACACGCGGAGGATAAGCCCGCATTGCATTGCAAATTTATTTTGAGGTACAGCGGGTCTAAAATTACGTTTCATAAAACTTATAAAAATGCTTAAAATAAAATTTTGCGCAGACTTCGTTAAAAATAAATTTCATTCTAATTGAAAATTGTAGTAGAATTCCATTTTACTCGAAAAAACTTACACCTTTACGTCTTGTTCTACAAACAGACCAGGAGTGCATAATTAAAAAAGAGGTATCTCCTTAAATTTTCACCTGGGAAATCTATTTACACTTTCTAATTTTGAGTGTCGATCTAACTAATGATCAGATCTTATCTATTTGCCGGACTATACGCACACACACATATCTGTATACATAGTGCCTAATTATTACAGACTTTCTAAAAAGCAATTACAACATTATTGTGGGAGGTGGGCAACCTTTGCATTTCGGGAAACCCCAGCCAGCTGCCCCAAACTTGGGCCTCATCGAAGCGCCGCATGAACGGAAAATAAGGAAAAAGAGCCGGAGAGCAATTCGCGGGATTAAAACGAGCAGCAGACTCCCGCAAAAGCATCATCACCCACCGGCTGACAAAGCAGCACTACTGTACTCCAAACAGTTTTCTTTTAAAAAAGACTTCGATATTTCAAGACTTGAAAAATATATAAAAAACAAAATATATAAATTTGTATAAAACAATCTTGTTTTATTTTATTAATTAAAGCATCTACTTACTTAATTTGAAGTTTTTTGAGTTTACTCAAAAAATCTAACTTGTTCGTTATAACAGCACGCCGAGTATGCGAACCCTGCTCTAAATAATTTGTAACAATCGGTTATGAAACACTTGCTAAATGCTAACATAGTAAGATTATTTTTCATATTGTTCAATAAATTTCTATTCAAATTTTTGACCGCAACAAGATGAAACCATATTCTGAAAACTTGTTTGAACATATCACAGAATTTGTTGTTATCGAACACGTTCAATCCTGTTTAATCAGCTCTCCGATTGCTTCTAGCGGGAAACCGCACTGTAAGACGAATTTTGATTGGTCGACGCTCCGTCGTATATATACTTCCGACAAGCTCGATCTAACCTTCAGTCACTGCCAGTCAGAGGTTAGAATCCGCACTTTGTTCATCTTCAACCGGATCTTTCTCGATCGATGCATTAATTGGCTTATTACCTACTGTTCGATTTTTATTATTTTTATATATTACTTTTTGTGATTAAACTGTTCAAGAATTATTGCTGCAAACGGTAAAGTTTGAATTTTTAGAAGTTTAAATAAGTACTCCTGGCGATTTTTTGTCAAGATTTTCTTCAGATTTCGAGAATTCATTGTTATGTAAGTAAAAAAACGAAGATGATTGTTATCGAAATTTAGATTCTTTTCTGGTTCCGTTTCAAATTCTATTTCATACTTATTTTTAGAAAAAAGTTTATGTAAGATTATATTGGTTGTTTTTATTTTTGAATTTAGTTTTTCTCACAAATTTTTTTAAATTTTCCAAAACTAGAATTAAGCTAATAAAATTTTTAAACTTATTTGATCAAATTACTTTTTGAGACGTTTTAACTCTATTTTTTTAACAGGTCATTAAATAGTTCAATAAATAATATTAATTTACTTGTTTCCATAAATTTATTATTTATTTTTATTAAAAAACTATAAATAAATAAAATAAATTTAATACTTTTTAGATGATACAATTAATTTTGAACACCAGAAAATGGATCTAAACTCAGTGATAATGCTGTCTTCTCCAGAACAGAAAAAGAAAAAAAAAGAGTAAGCATTAATATTTTTATAAATTTTATTTGTTAAAGCTAATTTCTCAAGTATTAATTTTATTGTAATACATTAAATAAAACAAACTTAGATTCGTCACAATTGAACAAAAAGAAGCCATGTTTAGTTTTATAAGTGACAATCCTGAAATGTTGACTCATAGCAGCACGCAAGAAAATGAAGTAAGTTAAACTCAGTTTTTAAAAATAATGATAAATTAATGATAAGACTCGTCTATTCAAAATTAACATTTAAATATTTCTTTCCAGCAAGTTCTTTGGAATGAATTAAATGAACAATTAAATTCTTTACAACCACAAAAATCCATTGAATTTTGGAAAACGGTAAATATTTATACTTGTGAAATGTAAAAATATTAATTTTTATATATGTATTTAAAATATTATTTGTGCTTTCCTCATTTTAGTATTGGAAAAGATGGTACTCAAGTTTAAGTTCAAAACCAGAATCATCTTTGACGATTTTAGAATATAGATTGAAGAGATTTATAAACCAGCTAGGAATTAAGGTAACAAAATATGAAAAACTAATTAACCATATAAATGGTAAAAAATTAACCCTTGCCGAAATTTCAAATAAATTAAATGAAATCGAAAAAGAAAAGATGGAACTTAAACTGGAAACGGATGAAGTAGAAATAAGAATTTTAAGTTGTAGAAAAGACTTAAAAGAGTTGGAGAACAATCTGAAACTAAAAAGAAGGCGAAATGCAGATCTTTTAAGAATCAAAACATCTTTGAATACAAAAAGAAGAAAAATTTTAGAAAAAGAAAATTCAACTACGACTTATATGAGCTATGAATATGAAGAAAATATACAATAGCTGTTATAATCATACTTTTAAACTATTTTTAAGCATACTTGTAAATTTTTCACATTATTTTTGTTTATGTAAAAAAAAGTATTACTATAATATTTTTGCTTTTTTTTTTATTCATTGTATATTTTAATACAAATACTTTTTTTCTATATTAAAAATTTATTATAAAAGACATTTTGTATAATAATAAACTTCAAAAAATTATTAGGTCGATAATACAGGAATTTTCACTTTAGATGTTGAAAAATGAACATAACCTTTTTCTAAATTTTATTTTAACTTTTATAATGTGATAGTAGATTTTATTTCTGAGTTGTAAGAAGAGTATCTATATTTATGTATAAATATATATGTAAAATAAAATGTTAACATGAAGGTCATTCAAATAAATGTAAAAAATGTAATTTATGTCATCTTATTTACTTTATTAACAACAATAAATCATTCTCATACTACTTTTAATGGTAAGTTGATGAAATATTATTACTATAGAAAGTAATATATTAATTAATATTATTTAGTAGTAATTTATTTTGTATAAAATCAACAATACTTATACCATTGAAAAATTAAAATTATTTAAAATTTAGGTAATTTTTTACTTCTAAAGTATTAAATGAAAGTAGGCTATATTATATAGACTAAATATTAGATATAAATATTAATTTACAAATTATTTTTGCCAGATAGTTTACAAGACTACGTAGTAAGTACAAACTCAACACCAGTATTTGGAAGTAGAAGAGTAAGTTTTACATTGAAGATTATATGCATTTTTTAATTAGTAATGAATTTAAAAATTTTATAATTCATTTAAGGATGATAATTTATTGAATTTATGTGAGCCTGGATCATTCTGCTCTGACCTGAGTGCAGAGTGTATGTCCTGTAAGTTTAATTATACATGTATTTATGGTTCTATGTATAAAGCAAATTGTACTGTGAAAAGTCAAGTTAATTGTGTAGTAAGTATAGTTTAAATACTTATATACCTGTATTATATTGTATTACAAAAATTCAAATAAAATTCTTCCCCTTTTTGCTATTAGGGTAACAAAAATTTTGAAAGATCTTATGTTTGTCGTTATTGCTACCAAACTGAACATTGGGAACACAGTTGTAACCAGATGAATGAATGTAATTCACGTGCATCTCCCCAAACTTACTATAAGTCAGTCACTTATTAAAGTTTACTTGTTATTGTATGAAAAAATCTTTAATAAATTATTTTCAAAACATTTTAGAACAAATTGTACAATAAACAACAATGTACTATGTTTGGGAAAACGAAAATTTTTAAAAAAATTACCTTGTAATTGGACTATAGGATACAAGTGGTCCACTGCACTTCTTTTAAGTATAATTGCTGGAGGATTTGGAACTGATAGGTAAAAATATTTGAATTACCTTTTCTAAGATCATTCTTTCATTTAAAAATTTAATGCTGGTTTAAATTTTAGATTTTATTTGGGTCATTGGAAGGAAGGCATTGGAAAATTGTTTTGCTTTGGAGGCCTTGGAGTGTGGACCCTGATAGATGTAATACTCATATCTGTGAGATACATAGGACCTGCCGATGGTTCATTATACGTTTAGTGGCCTTAATTTAATGCAATAATACTATTTACAACAAAAATTAAAAAGTTTTATGTAAATTTTTTCATCAAAAAGTGATAAGATAATTGTTATAATCATAAGAGACTCTTAAGTTTTTCTAGTTTTTTTATATTTTTCTATAAGTAATTGTAAGATAGCATTATAAGTATAATTAAAAGAGATTATTATAAATAATTTAATAAACTTAAAAAAAATTAATCCTGGTTAAAAATATGTGTAATTTATTCTTTTTTAAATCTTTTTATTTAGTCTGTAATCTGTGTGCATCATTTTATTAATATTTTAACATTAATTTATCATTTTATAAAGGATAAATTAATGTTTATTATTTTTGTTTGAAAAAAAGCAGACGACATACAGGCGAATAGGAAAACAGAAAAGAAGTATACTGTATATATATATAATGTATAATACACTACCTATTCACAATACTAATAACATCTGTTCAAACAGTGATGAACGAATAGAAGGAGACTGAAAGAACCAATCGCGTGAATTCCTGAAGCGATCACGTGATCCGTAACGTTCTTTTCAAATTGTTGCCGTAGTCGGACGTTAAAAAAGTTTGGTGCACAAGTAAGATGTGCGGTTTTGACGTGATTTTCTGAGGTGCATAACAAATGTCACAATAGTTTCCGAAAGCGATTATTAAGATGAAAACAAAAGAAATTGTACAAACAGCTGCTTTGAATAGCAGTGGTAAGTAAAATTCCGTAAATTAGGATATTTATGCAATAATTTACATTAAATCATTTTATATATATATATATATATATATAATCTTCTTCTAAACAATAATAAATAATAAAATCTAGAGTATTATCATGAGTTAATGATAAACAAGTTTAGAATAATCATAAATAATCATAAATAATAACTTAATATTGATTGTGTACTAAATAATTTTGAACGATTATAGATTAATTTATTTGTTAATATGTATTATATATATATATATATATACGATTAAAAAATACTTGATTATTTTCAATGTAAAAGATTACATTGGTCAAATATGGATATTTTAGAAAAAGATGGTAGAAAAACAGCTGAAGAGATGGACGAGATTCGTCAAAAAACATTGGCTTATGAATACCTTTGTCATTTGGAAGAAGCAAAAATGTATGTATTCTGATTTTATTAGATAAGAAATAATTTATTATAGCAATCTTATTATTTCTGAATAATTAAAAATTTTGAATAATTAAAAAAAGCTACACAATAGTTTTCTTTATGTTTACAAGAAAGTCTTTTAAAAAAATCAATAAAATACTATATTTTTCAGATGGATGGAGGCCTGTTTAAGAGAAAAACTACCTCCAACAACAGAATTAGAAGAAAATCTAAGAAATGGAGTATATTTAGCAAAACTTGGCCATTTTATAGCCCCAGAAATTTTACCTTTAAATAAAATATATGATATTGAGCAAAAACGGTACATAGTTGCTGGTTTACAGTTTCGACACACAGATAACATAAATCATTTTCTGAAATGTCTTAAATCAATGCAGCAACCTTTTGTAAGTATTTTTAGTATTGTGTTGCATTTTTTGCATATTACTTCATTTTTTGTAATTTTGTAGACTTTCCAGCCTGAAACAACAGATATTTATGATAAAAAAAATATGCCAAGATTAATTTATTGTATTCATGCACTCAGCACACATTTATTTAAAATAGGAAAAGCACCACAAATTCAAGATCTATATGGAATAGTAAACTTTACTGGTATGTTCTGAATATTTTTACTTGATCTGCAACTGTATCAAAAAGCATTATATTTTTTAAAATTATTTACAAAAAATTAATAAGTGTAATTATATAATTTACGTTATAGAGGAAGAAATTAATGCTGTTAGTAAAGAGTTAAAAAAAATGGGTGTAAAAATGCCAGCTTTTCAAAAAATTGGTGGTCTTTTAACAAATAACATGGCAGGTGATACCGCTGCTCTGCATGCTGCAGTAATAGCTATAAATCAAACTTTAACTTCACAGGTATTTAGTAACTTAAAATGATTTAATGTAAGTATGTAATAGCTTAAAAATATTTAAACTTAAACAATTTTAAATTTTTATTATAGGATTCTAAAGTAATTTTATCTCAATTAAAAAATCCAGCAGTTCATTTAGAACATGTTAATCCAGAATATGCAGAATTATATTATGAGATTTTATTAGATGCAAAGGATAGAAAAGGGCAAGCTGCACTGAATAGGGTAATAAAGGAGTGCTTATTTCATTCATTAGTATGTTCAAATAAATAATAAATAATTTATGTTTAAAACATTCTAGAGTTTAAATGAGAGCTATGTACCTGATGCATATGATGAACTTTTAACTCAAGCAGAGATACAGGGACACATTAATAACGTAAACGGTAATTAAATCGTATTTTTTTGTTAAAATCGCAACTTTTTATTTTAAATATTACGTCTTATTTTACTTTAGTACAATGCGCATTTGAGATTTTGACTGATTGTGTTCGACAAGAAAAAAATCAAGAAAAAAATATCGTGGAAGTATTAAAAACTCCATGCTTACAATTACAACGAATATCTAACGAAAATAACGAAATGTATAGAAAGGAATTAAAACCGTTAGTAGAAAGCGTTGAATGGGATGAACGTTTATTGGACAATAGTCAGTATTGGCAAAGTAAACTGCAAAAAATTATTGATTCTGTTAATGAAGAAGCAAACCATTTAAAGAAAAGTAATATAATATTTTTTTTTAATAAAATTATTTTTTTTATAAAAAGCTTTACTAAAAACATTCTTTCTAGGGGAGGATGCTGTAGTGCACTTGAATAAAGTCTTACAAAATGATTCTGTAACCGAGTTTTACAATGCTATAACTGATCCGCGATTAGGGATTTCTGAATTAGTTGACGAATTTGTGATCCCGCTTTATTATGAGGAAATGAAAATCGATCGAACAGAATCAAACGTAATTAATTACTTTTTTATTACTTTACTTTAAATGATATTTTAACATTATTTTCTTGAAAAAAAAATGATTGTTTGATTTTGTTTTTAGACGGATTTAACAAATAATGATATTATAGTCAGTGTTAAAGTTCTTACAGCTATAGGTAACATTACAAAAGCCGTTGATACCAGAAACCCCGAATTAGTTTATCATGCTTTAAGTTGCCAAGATGCCCATGTTGTGGTAATTTACTTACATACTTTATTAAATGTATGTTTCAAAACTTATAAGTTGAAATTTTTATTTTTTACAGAATCTTGAAATAGAAAATAAAGTAAAATACGCTAGAGCATTAGCAGCAATTCGGTGTGAAAAACAAATTTCTAAAGACCAGTGCCCTTTGTTGACTTATATTGATATACAAGAATGTGTTGATCTTGTCAATGAACAGTCTTCAAAGGATAACAAAGGTATAAAATAATTGTATAATAATTTACGCATTTTCAAATCGAAAATCATCATCATTAAAATTATTTTTCATAGTGATAGAGATATTGCATCAGCTAAATGAAGCCGTAGAGAAAAATTGTCGTTCCGAAATGATGACAGCTTTAAAAAGCATCCATGAAATACAAAAATTTGAAATAGATTCTAAAAATGCGACTCTTTATATGAAATTATTTCGAAAATATTTACAAGAAAAAAAATTAGATGGATCTGAGCTTTGGTTAGATGATGTTGAAGAAATAAATCAGATTGTTGCAGCCGAATCAGAAAATACTCAATCAGGTAATGCCATTAATTATTGATTATTAACTAATTTCCATTATTTTTTTCGTTTATACATGTATATTCTTTACGATCATATACTAGCTATAACAATATTATCTCAAATCAATATGGCTCTTGACGGCGACAATCCACATCTTCTAATTAATACTTTACATGCAAATAATTACGTTTTGGCTGAAAGATACGAAATTCAATGTTATAAAGGATTAAAAAAATTACGAGAAACTAAGGTATTTTAATGATTTTTCTTTTTAAACCATTTTAAACAATTTAATCAAAATACTTGGTAATAATTTTATTTTAGAAAAACAAGTTTTCTTGTCCTTATGTACGATATATAACTCCCAAAGGCAACGAAGCATTTCTCGATCTTCAGAACTATCGCTTCAGTTGGGATCGTCCAAAAAATATAACCGAGTCACATTATATTACCAGAGATGATATTGAGGTAAACATTTTGTAGAATCAATGAAAGATTTTATCAGTAATATTTATCAATCAGGTAGATGATTTAATAAAAATATATAATTTTTTGTAGAATCTGCTAATGAATATCATGAGAGCAGAAATTGCGGACGATGGGCTAAGGGATTTTCAACAATTGATAGTCGGATTACAAGCACACATCAGAGGGTACTTGGTGCGTAAAAAGGTCAAGGAAAATTTAGAGAAAATTATAAAAATTCAATCTTGGTGGCGTAAAATTTTACAAAGACGTACCTATGCTAAAGTTTTGGAGAAAAGAGTAAAAAGTACAGCTACTAATGCTGTTCAATTTGCAAAAGTCAAAAACCGATATCAATGCGCGATAGATTATTACAAAGAACATGTAAGTATAACTTTTCACGAAACAGAATTTAGTTACAAGTCTACATAAAAACAATTAAAATATATTTATAGGAGAATAAAATAATAAAAGTTCAAGCTCTTTGGCGTGGACGATCTGCAAGAAGAGCTTTTCATTCTCTTTTACGTGTGCAAAAACCTCCATTCTCAATTGTCCGACATTTTTCGGGCATTCTTAATTTCAATGCTGAAGATTATGACAAAGACTTACAACTTCAGGTATAAAATATAGTTGTGAGCTCTATAGATAAACAAAATTATAATTTAATATAATAATTTTTAATTTATTTTAGCAATTAAAAAGTGAAGTGGTCCAATTAATAAAACGCAATCAAAACCTTTCACAACAATTAGATAGTATGGACATAAAAATTGGTCTATTGATTCAAAACCGAATCACTCTTCATGTAAGATATTTTTTCGTTATTCATTTAAAATTACTTTTAATTCAAACGTTATAACTCGTTTAATATTTCCAGGATGTGGTTGCACACGGAAAAAATTTAGAAAATTTAACTAAGGACAAGACCTTAGCTCATAAAACATCCTTTTCAACTGACACATTAAATTCTCATAAAGGTTTAAAATCTTTCACAAAGGAAGGACGTAGAATACTTGAGGGCTATCAGCATTTATTTTATGCACTTCAAACTAATCCAAACTATCTTTCAAAACTTCTTTTCCTTCTGCCGCAAAGTAAATCCAATAAGTTTTTACACAATGTTATTCTTACATTATTTAATTTTGGATCGAATTCACGAGAGGAATATTTGCTTTTAAAACTGCTAGGCACTGCACTTCGAGAAGAAATCAGGTGATTTAATAATTTTAAATACGAATAATATAATGTGTTTACAAATTTTTCATCATATTTTTAAATACTAAAATTTATACAATTTGATAGGTGTAAATTCCAAAAACCATCTGAAGTAGTTACAGGAAATCCCTTAGTTTTAAAGATGGTAGTAAATTACGCACGGCAATTAAATGGTCAAAGAGCTCTGCGTGAACTTCTTGGGCCAATAATTGAAAAGATACTAGGGAATAAAAATATACTGATAGAAACTAATGCTATTGATATTTACAAATCTTGGAGAAATCAACTTGAAACTGAAACTGGAGAAGCAGTGTAAGTTTTTAAAACTTTTATTTAACTTTATTATTTCTTGTATTTAACTCTGAGTATTTCTTTTTATTTATTTATGTTAATTTCAGAATTTAATAAAACTTATTCTAATAACATTTTATTTTAAATAATTTCAAATACTAATATATACTTTAAACAATTTTCAGTGATTTACCCTATTCAGTATCTGAAAAACAAGCTTTGCAATATGAACACGTGCGAGTAAGATTAGCTAATGGAATTAGGATATTACAAACAACAGTTTGGGAACTTTTAAATAGAATCACTGCTTCCAGAGATTTGATTCCTTATGGAATGTTGTATATGGCTAAGGTGTTGAATGATACTTTAAAAGAAACTTTTCCTGAAGCTCCTGAAAAAGATATTCTAAAAGTTGTCGGGAATTTAATATATTATCACTTTATTAACGCTGCTATAGTCGCACCGGATGCCTTTGATATAGTAAACCTTCCTGTTGAGAGATCACTTACAAATGACCAACGAAGAAATTTAGCAAGTATTGCCAAGATTTTACAGTTTGCTGCATCCAAGAAAGGAGTTAGTTCTACTTTTTTCAAGTATTAATAATTACAATTACTTAATTTAAGCCACATGTTTATTTTATTTTTTGCAGTTTGGCGAGGAAGCTAAACATCTTGTATGTCTAAATCCTTTCATAATTGAATGTCACGAGAAATTTAAAAAGTTCTTTCGTTACTGTTGTGAAATCGAGGAACTTGACGACCACTTCAGTATGCATGAATATACTGAAGCAACACTAATTCACAAACCTGAAATAGTAATAAGTTTGCAAGATATTTGCGACACGCATTGTCTTGTACTTGAATATCAGGATCAAATAGCTCCAGATCCAATGGATTCCCTTCATGAGTTGCTTGACGATCTTGGAAATGCACCGACAGTTGCTGCACTTTTGGGACAACGTAAGTTTAATTGTTTAATAATTTTTTTCTTATATTTAAAAATTTGTTTTATTAGATTTAGACGCTAAAACTTATTAATGAATATCTTATTTCAGCCGCTAATATAAGTGAATCAACTTTATCGCGATTGGGTAAAACAGAAGTATGCCTTGTACTGTGTAATAAATTCGAAGTGCCTGAGAATGACGATACAAATCTCAATAGATTGTTTATAAAAACGAAAGAACTCTTAGTTTCTGTCCTTCAATTTTTGAAAGGAGAAACTTTGGTTGAAGCATTAGAAACTACATCGTCGCCTGTGCAAGAAAAACTTTATAGTGCCAAGAATATAGCTTGGGGAGCTTTAATACCTCAAAACAGGTACTATTGCGAATTACATATTTTTATTCAGAATCATTAATATTTTTATTTTAATATTAAACGATTTTTTACTATATTTTAATTTAAACTGTTTTAATAAATGTAAATTGTTAATTAGCTCTTCGTTAAACGATTGTAAGCTTCAACTCCGTTCTTACTTGAACAAATTAGAGTTGGGTGGATGGGTTTCGCAAGATGACGGCTATCAGACAATCGTAACTGCTGTGGCTAAAGATCTTTGCAATAAGGGCCACTACAGAGTCTTACGAAATAAGGAGTTAACAATGCTACGCGTGACAAAACAACGGCTAGAAGAAAAATCTAATTACTACAAAGAACAAGTCGAATATTATACTGAATATATTAAACGTTGCTTGGAAAATCTTAACAGTGGAAAAGGGTAGCCTATTTGATTATTAATGTTTATTATAAAATAGTCATAAAAACATCAATTTCAATTTCTTTACAATTATTTTTTTAGATCCATGTATTTACGTAAAAATAATAACAAGAATGGACACAATAAATTGAAGTCAAAGATGACACTTAAATATTCGGCAGCTAAACTTCAAGAAAAAGGTATCCTCTTAGAAGTTGACGGATTACCACAATCACAATTTAAGAACGTGATATTTGAGATAACTCCTACGGAACACACTGGAGTTTTTACAGTGCGAGGAAAATTTATGGGCGTAGAAATGGAAAAAATAGATGTGGACGTGCAAAAATTATTAGAACTGCAATTTGAGGGTTCAGCTATTATGGATATGTTTGGCAAGGCTAAAGTTAATGTTAATTTGTTGCTATATTTACTGAATCGTAAATTTTATGGTAAAATGTAAAATCGACAATTTTTTAATGCATTGCAAAATTAATAACTGAAGTTTGCTTGATTTAAGATTGAATGGTACTGTTTTTTTTAAACATTTACACCAAAGAAAGGAACAAATTTCATTAATTTAGATTATATCACTTTTAAATTAATTCTAATAAATATGAAATAAATATGATTTACAGTACTATATAATTTATGCATTAGATTATTGCTAAATTTTTTATAAAATGAAAATGATACTTTATAACTATTAAGAATTAAAAGACACATTTTAACTCGATGCTATCGCGATGACTTTTTATTTATTACTTTAATATTTATTACTTTGTCTCTTGAATTTGTAAATATGCGTAAGAATTATTTTTATTGACTTAAGAGAAAAAGCTTTACGAAAGAACTGTATAAAATTATTTTTTACATGAATTGAAAAAGATAATTTATTGATTGCAAAGCATCCCGAATGTAAAACTATAGAATTTATTATTGCTTAAAAAATATATTTGTATTGTTAAAATTATATTATATTCATAATATTAAGCGTCTTAATATGTACATTATTTTTGTATGACTATACTGTTAATTATATTTTGTATACCAATTTAAATTAAAAATCGTACTTCTAAAAATATGTTTAATTCTACGATTTATATCAAAGATTTATATATTGTACCTATGCAGCCTTATCCATCATATACAATAATTTTTTTATGAAAAGGATTATTATTTAAGACTTTTTACTAATATAATTCGTAATATTTATATTCTCAAGTATTTATACGCTAGTAATACAACGATTTTAAGAACTATGTATATTAATTTCTGACTTAAGATTTGTATCGCTATATACTAATTACTTACTACTTAAATTATATATATGTATATATATACGTACAAAATATGGATTTTACAAACGTTAGTTCGTGCTTAAGAAATTTTTTACATCATTGTCCGCATTCACAATGCATATATAATAGAAACATAAGTTTTTTTGTTGAAAAAACGCGTCAGACTTCAATACTTATTGTTGATCAAGTTATATAAATGGCAAAACTTGCAATTCTTTATTGCAAGAGTTGGTCCACAATTTGCCAATATTCAGAATAATAATTTTTAGAAATAATTTTTTGTAATAATTAACTTTTAATTTAAAATATTTCCAGAACATTGGAATGCCGAAAGTCAGGAATAACAAAAAAGTAGTAGTCTTTCTAATTTCAAAATTGCAAACTTTTTATGATTTTTAAATAATTACAAAAAAGCTTCATTACTAACGTTGTATGATTTATTTTAAAAGAAAAATCAAATTTCTATTTACAATTTTCTACAACAGTCATAAAAAATTTTGCAATACCATATTTTAAAACATTGCAGAGAAGGGTTTGAAAAATTAAAATCGATTTATACAAGTCTCCTTTTGTTTTATTATAGAAAAAGATATAATTTTTATATACTTTAGTATTTAGTAAAACAAGTGGAGAGTTTCCTCGTTTTTAGACAAAGATCGGCGTGTTAATTTCGGTTTTTCATTGTCCTTTTAGTTTTGAGGAAAAAAGGAACAATATCGAAAAAATAATTTCAAAATATTAATAAAGTTCATTCGTAGTTTCTTAAGTGAGAATTAAATTTCACTTTGTCCATTTGTCAATACTTTTTACGCTGCATCGTCCAAGTAAGGCAAAGTATACATTTGTCAGTATATGATTGAACGTGCGCGATATTTTGCCACTTTACCGCTAATATATGCCTTAACAAAGGTCATTTCATTTTTACTTCTCATACTTTAAATATTATAATTATTATTATTACTATTACATGACCTAGTATTTGTAGGTATTTATAAAATCTAACAAGAAATCACCCCAACGGAAATTTGAAATCTGTCCATTTCTTTTTGTTTTTAATCTACTCTCTTATTCTATCTTTCATAGAACCTAATTTACGGCGACTCAACATGCATGCGTTTGTTTATACATCAAACTTAAACATTGGGTTTTTATAATATTATCTACAAATATAGTTGATTAAATCGTAAAACAAATTAAAAATTTTTTTAAGAAAATAAATTTAAAAAATGAAAAAAATCTTACAATACTTGTTATTTTTAATCACAAGTTCAAAATTATTGCATTTTCATTGATCTTTGCTCAAGTTTGACGCATAATAAACGCATTCGAAAAAGCAAGTTGAGAATTCTTAACTAATTTTAGGATTGTTTTAAATTTTAAACGATGTTTGCAATAAATAGCACAGTATAATTATTTTACTTATAAACATTGCCTGCATGAATTCTCAAAGTATTTAACAGAGCATACAGCAGGAAATTTCGCAGCTTCCCAATTTCGATTTTTAAATTTTATTCAAATCAATAAATAGTTATTAAATAAGCACATTTACGAAAAATATATTATAATGCTTTAAAATTGTAAAAAGTTAAAAAGATTGATTAAAATAAACGCCTCCAATCAAAAAATTAAGTAAACAGTGCTCTTTCAATAACTATCAATTGATGGTAATAAAAAAAAAAGTTGCCGATTCTCTCGTAGAGAAAAAAAAGCGTAAAATACAATCGACGATGCATTGTAGCAACCAGCATTTATACGATGCATTCGATAAGATTTGTTTGATAATGATTTGTGAATAACACATAAGCTTAAGTAAGCGTTATCGATGATTAAGAACATTAGAGAGTTGTCGTAACTTGCTTTGTAAATCGGGCATTTGGGCCTGTGCTTCTTCCATCAAATTTCGTAATTTCCCTAAATCTGGCAGGTTTTCACACGACTCAATATTTAATAGTTCCGTGAAGAACTGTTCCCAAACTGCCTTTTTGGCATACCTATTAAAAATGATTGATAGGAATTATAAAAAATGCAGCTTTTTGAACATTTTGAGTTCTACATTTAACAAAAATTATTTACCTTGGCAGTTTTGAATTGATATACCATTTTTTCCCATTCATAGAAACCCTCATATAAATTCCAAAAAGAAGACAATGACTAGATGCAGCTAGGCAGTATAGATCAGTCTGATATGTCCATGGCTTTCCGGTTTGCATTTCAATACACGTGAAATCTTCTGTCTTTATTATTTGAGTAAATTTGGTACCTTCCGGGAATAGTGTCATATCTATACTGCAGCCGAAGTCTATCAATTGAATGGTAGGTCTAACATCCTCAGATGGCCTATAGAATTAAGAAACCGATATTACTTACAAATTCAATACTAATAGTTAACAATAATATGAATATTTTTTAAGTATAAAATCGTTACATGTGCATAAGTAAAAAATTATCTGGTTTTATATCCGCGTGTATTATCTGACATTTATGCAAATACTCTACAATCTGTATCATTTCGATAGTGAAAAATATAGCTAAAGGTTCACTCAGGGGTTTTCCAGTTGAGATCTTGATTCTATTTGTCACTTCCAATAATGTTCCATATTTAGAGAATTCTGTCACTAAAACACTTCCATTGTCTGCGATATAAGCTCTATGAACATCCATGAAACCTCTCAGCTAGAAAAATAAGTTAACAAATAAATTTACAAATAATTTAAATACCAATTAAAAATTTAATATTTAGTTAAACGAAAATTACCATATGAGGATTTGTAAGTCGAGTCTTGATCTCCCTTGAAATATAATATTCCCAAACCCAGGCAGGTTTTTGTGTTTTTAGAGCACAAATTTTTCTAGATATTCCTTCGGTACCCTTAAAAACTGTTCCGTACGTTCCTTTTCCAAGGCACTTATCTAACTCGTACAGGTCGTTTCCTGATTAAAAATAAAAAAAGGGATTAAAATAATTTCTTACATTACGCAATTAATAACAATAATTATCCTAAACTCACCAAGAGTAATATTGGTAGAAGGCACGAACTTAACAAGATTTGTAGAAAGTTTGACGTATCCGTCGACGTGCTGCTTTTGGGGGAATTTCATTCTTCTAAGTAGACCAGCTATAATGTTCTTGTCGAATGGATTGATATCACCCTCAGGCAGTTCGAACGGTGGTTCCTCTTCTTTTACTTCAGGTTCTTCAACGACCTGTTCCATAGGCTCTTGGTTGTACTCACAGTCCATAGTCACATCAGGTAAAGCGGGCTTACTTTCAAGAGACGGGTCAGATGTGGTTGTATCAGCAGGAGCTCCGATGGATTTGCGTAAGTCACAATTTGTTTTAATATCAGTGGTGATTTGGTCCACGTTGCGTTGAACAGTGCGAGGACTTTGAGCATGTACCGCCTGAATATGAGCCCGCATTTTCTGTTCGTAAGCTGCATGTTGTTGCTGCTCATAAGTTAAACCACCTCCCAAATAATGCTCGTTTGTTGTGGTATCTATGAAAACAGAGAAATCTTTAACTTTATTTTAACACACTTTTATACGCTTATTTATAAATTTACAAATAAAATATATCCTAAATAAAATGTATCCTAAATTAAGTATTAAATATAATAATTAAATAAAATATATCCTAAAATTTGAATCAAATTCGTATTTCAGATTTCATGTACTCTTCTAGTACTAAGTATATTGTATATATTTATAAGAAAAAAAATTTTACCGCTCATAGTAGATTGTTCTTTTATCGTTGGCAGATCTTCTCGGGTGATAGTAAATCCAGTTCTGGTAGTTCCACTACTAGCAGAGCTGCTGGAAACGTATTCTCTAGTCGATTCCATTATTACACTTAATTTTTCTCCTAATTCAGGACCAACGGGCATTCCTTGAACACTACGAAATGAAAGAAACTATATAATTTTCTATACTCAATAATTATATCATAAAATGAAGATTAAAATATTTACGGTGGCGGTGCTTGATTTGCATACTGCGAATGATGTGGTGGCTGTTGCATCTGTTGGTGCTGATGTGGAAGTGATATTGGAAGAGGCTGCTGCTGCGAAATATCCTTGTTCTGTTTATATGCTTTGAAGTGATTAGTCATAGGAGTAGACGCAATGAGAGACCTGTTGAAAGTCTCAGTATAACAGGTTTCATTGACACCTGGTAGCAGAGAAATGCCCAGACTTTCATCTATGCTATATAGATGACTGTTTTCGCTTGGTTGTTGGTGCAACTGCTGCTGCTGCTGCTTGATTATACTTTCGTCTAGACCATTGTATTCAAGACCATCTGTTGCATTTTCTTTATTCTCGGCATTTTCTAGGTACTTGAGATCACGACGATTCATACCTGGTGATTTTATAAGCGGAAGCTCTGGAGGCATACGATAAGGTGAAGGTTTACTGCCGTTAGCTCCTTCAGCACTGGGCTCGACATACGGCGAGAACGACACCTAAGAATCGATATACAATTAATTAGTTTCGCGTAACAAACCTTATTTATAACTGCTTAAAAAAAAGTTAATGTACCTGTTTTTGCTCCTCCATGCTTGCATGGCCTGTCTGAATCGGTTGAACGTACGGTTGCGGATAGCCCATTGTATTTGGCACGACATTATTATATAAGTGATGCTGTTGAGACTGTTGCTGAGCAACATGTTGCGTATGTTCAGGATGCGAAACGTGTTGCGGGGGTTGAAGGTGCGGATGCTGGGGGTGCTGGGGATGATGGAGAGGTAGGTGAGGGTGGTGTTGCATATGTTGAGAAGTATTCAGATGTCCGGAAGTATTCATGTGCTGCGAAGTATTCAGATGCTGTGATGTGTTAATATGCTGCGACGCATTAATGTGTTGTGATGAATTCATATGTTGCGACATATTTAAATGTTGCGAGGTATTCATATGCTGCTGAGCAAGTTGCTGCGGATGCTGCATGTGTGGCGATTGTTGTTGCGGTTGCTGAATATGCTGGACCGGCATTTGCATATGCTGAGGATAGTGATGTTGATGTTGCGGTGGCACAACGTGATGTTGTGACGGTGACTGATGGTGCATGGACCGCTGATGATGAGGTAACTGATGCGGAGGAGGCATCATCGGAGAAACTTGCTGGTGAGGAAGATGATGTTGCTGTTGCTGCATCATAGCTTGGTGGTGATGAGGAGATTGTAAATGCTGCTGATGATGCTGAGGATGAACTTGATGTGGAGGTTGCTGGGTAGGATGAAGATGTCGCTCTTGATGTGGCTAAAAAAAATTTTTTTTTATTATAATTAGTATTTGATACATTTATTATTGTATGTATTTTGTATGTGTTTACCTGCATTGGGTAGTGGAACGAATTCTGAACAACAGAATGATTTCCATAGGAATTCTGATGTTCATGACTTGAAAACGAATTATGAAAATGTCTGTTTTCCTGGTCGTTAAAAGCTGGAACAGGTCCGAAGCTTTGTTGTTGCTGCTGTTGATGGTGCATTTTATTGCTGACCATAGCATTTTGTGTCATTGAACTATCCATATGAATGTCAAAAGAAAGTTTATTTCTACTATCAGAAGCCATTCTAGGAACAATAGGACTCATCATCCCGCTGGCGTTACTAGAGGGTGATTGCCAGAGGTCCTGTACAGCACTCATTGCTTCCTTAGTATTGACAGTCATGCTTTGACCCATCAGGTGCTGTTCATCTGCAGTCAAAGAGTGATGCTGGCTCATATAACTCGAGTTTTGAATGTTTTGTTGTTGTTGTTGTTGTTGTTGCTGGAGACGCTCAGCTTCAAGACGTTTTTGCTCTGCTTCGTACATTTGACGTTTCAATTCTGCTTCTTGGCGCTGGCGCTCAAGCTCTTGCTGTTGCTGTCGTTGGCGTTCTAGTAATAAAAATACACGTATTATTTGTTCTTTTTAATTTACTTTATTTTGATTTAAAAAATCGGAAGTTCTTCCTTTACAAAAATTAATAATATTAAATTATAATTATGTACGCAGGATAAGAAGAAAATTAATAAAAATCAATAAAAAAAATTATTTTTTTGTCCTGAAGTGTTACAATATTTTTAAAACTATTTATTATAAATTTATCGTTAAAAAAATTGAATTTGAGTAAAAAGTAACATGAAAATAATTCTAACCGAGTTCAGCTTCTCGCTGCTGCTGCTCGATCTGTCTTTGCCTTTCCAACTCAGACTCTCTTTGTTGCTGCTCTAAAAGCTTTTGTCTTTCCAATTCAGCTTCTCTCTGTTGCTGCTCAAGTCTCTGTCTTTCTGCATTTTGTCGTTCCATTTCCTCTAACTGATTGCCAGACTGCATCGGTTGTCTCACGTCAATTACTTTTGGTACGGAATGTTGATCTATATTATTGGCATCTTGCATTTGACTATTTAAGGGTATATTATTCTGTCGCCTATAAATTTATTTATTATAGTAATTTTTTAAAAGAATTGTAGATTTGATATCATTATTATTTTAATAATATAATAAAATTACCTTTCAAGATATTTTAGAGCTTTAATTTGTTCTATACTCCTGTCGCCATTATTAGCATAAACTAAATCTTTGGGATAGTGAGGTTTTAATATAATATTTGGATTAGGCACATCTGGAACGAATACGGGCACAGCATACTGCTCTTCGTATTTACTATCATCAAAGAAAGCAACGTGGTTTGGAAACAATCTGATCTTGTCCATGTTGAATTCTTCAGTATCTTCATGCACTAAAAATTTAAAATAATTATTCTGTAATTGTACAAAATATATTTAAAAAACATGTATTTAAAATTATTATGAATTTAAACCTTTAAAGGATGGCTTTACAGCAGATGATATCAATGGACCTTTTCTTGAATTATTATTCCAGGGCCCAGGTTTTATAGTATTTTCTTTATGCACAGCCTCTTCTATTGGAACATGATCTAATATACTAGAACCTTTCATATCACCAAGATTTTCATCCTAGGATTTACAATTAAAAATAAGTTATACACGTACATTAAATTAGGTTTAGTAAACTTTACATCAAAGTGTACCTGATATATTTGAATAGCAGCATTAGATTTTTGTGGTGCATTATAGCCTATTTGTGGTACAGCACCTGGTGTATAATCACGAACTCTGTGACCCGTTCGTATACTACCTACTTTCTTTCCTGCTCTGATAGCTTTCAGTGAACTGAACGCTTGACGTTGTTCAGCTAGAGAAACTTGACTTCTTTCGTCATTACGTCCAAGCATTTTTCGCGCAACAGCCAATTGAAAATTTCTTTAAATGTAATAAAATTATCGTTAATACAGAAGTTTAAAACTAACAAGGAGAACCCCACATGTTTTGGTCTTAAATTTTGTTATGACTTTGGAATATGCTTCCTAATGTCAAAGTATGAAGGAAGTCACTTAATCACTGTGATTCCCTTCATATTTTAACATTAGAAAGCATATCCCAGAATTACACCAAAATCCATGACCTAAACATGTAGTTCTCTCTTTATAAGATTAGAAAATCAATTTATTGTTAATTATGATCATACTTGTGAGCAAAGTCCAATTCTTCTCTTGGTTCAGCTCTGCAATTCAAACCAATCATATAAACCTCATCAGCTCTTTTGAAATCTTCAGCTTGTTCCAATTCAAATGCCCAAGCACGATACAAGTCAGCAATCATTGTTCCGATTCCATTATTGTAAAGAAGTTGATACAATTCAAGAGGATTTTTTTGCATGCTAATCTAAAGTTAAAAAATCATGAGTAATATAATATTTGAAATATGACTTTATAAAACTGAGTTAAGCAAACTAACATAGTTAATCCATAACCGAATGAATCTACGATCCTGGTGATATTTAGTTTCCTTTTCAAAGTTTGTCAAGCATTGTTGCAATAATTTGGCTAAAGGAGACTCATGTCCACTTTTTGGGAAGCTTTGCTCTACCCAAGAAATATAATCATACCAATTTTCAATAGGATCATCTCCTACATAATTTTTTATAGCATCCTCATACATTCTATAAAAATAAGAAAATACCATTGTTAATAGAAATAAGTAAAAAATTTAATAATTGTTTGCTATTATTTAAAAAAACTTTTTAAAATAATTAAATGTTACTGTAGATAGATGTTTTTAATAACAAATGTACAAAAACTTTATTTTAAATTACAATTAAATTTATTTCAATAAAATATGTCAACAATTACAATAAACTCACTGTTTTTCTTGTTGGAGTAATTGCTGTGCTTCAACATCGTCTTGAGCACGAAGAGCAGTACCAAGTTGTGTTGCGTTTCTTCCATGCCTTAAGGGCTGAATATTCTCCTTGCATAAAGCTATAACAGTTGCTGGATCCATTTTCCTGATTTAAAATTTTTGTAGCTCATCCTGTTAAAAATAAAAAATTTATTTATAGAAGTTATTACATTTATTTTATATAATATTTATACAATTTATTTACACAGCATACAAAACAAGTCATACTAAATAAAATTTTAAAACTGAGCAATATAGAAATAAAAATTATAAATTACATATGAGATTTGTCAATATTAAAAAATATAAATCAAAAAGCTTCTTGTAATAGATAATATTTATATTGGTATTACTGTTTAAAAAATAAAAACTTAAGAATTGAATAAGATAAAGTACATGAATTATTGAACAATAAAGAAATTAAAACAATTAATAAAGTTTTTATCAAAAATATGATAATTGACTATTTAATTTAAAAAAAAAAAATTAAATAGAAAATGAATATGACTTTTCTTAACACATTCTACTTATTATAAGTAATAAAATAAAATTTAGAGATGTTATGAGTGAAACTATGTAAAGCCTTAAAGATTTTTAAAAAATAAAAAATTTCTTTACAGATTCTCAATTCACCTTTAAAAGATGCCATGCATGTACACAAAGTTCAAAATGACTTCCTCAATATTTCAAAAGTCATAAAAACACACACAAATCATCACCAAAACTTTAACAAATTCACTTCAATCAATCACAAATCCCTCAATGCCATTGATTATCCAAAAGCTTTGAAGCACACTAAACACCACCCAGTGCACTGCAAAAAGTACCATACGACTGTCAAAGCCATCAATCCCAAGAACATATGCACCATCCTTGCCCCTCAAACCCTCCCTCCATTCTCCTATTACTCTGCCTGCCCAGCAACAATGGAACCATCACGGGCGTGAAAACTGCAGCAGTAGCAGCATCCAAAATAATCTAAATTTCAAGTACTCCTCCTCTTTCTCTCCTCTCCTCTCCTCTCTCTCTCTCTCGCTCTTTCTCTTTCTCTCTCCTCTGTATGACACACGTCCTCGCGCAAAAAAAAACGAGCGAATGGGCGCAACCCTCTCTTGCTCACGGACGTAAACAAATAGGACCACCCGTGTCTATTCTCAATGTCAAAAACTGTTCTCGCTGTTTGACTTTCGCGTAAAGGAAGGAAGCGAGTCACGTATGCATGCGTGCAGTTACATACATAAAGGCGGAGAGCAAAAGAGAGAGGGAGAGAGGGAGGCTTATGCAAAATAGGACTCACCGTTTCCTGGCATACTAGGTGATCCACCGCGAGACGAGAGACCCGCGCGCCGACGGGGAAGGTGTTCGCACCAGGGGAGGAGACGACGCCACGGGGAGACTAGGTTAGGTCGCTCGCTCTCTCTCTCTGGAGACTCACCGAGATACACTGCTATTAGACTGATGTATACTTAGCCTTGTATGTGTGTGCGCGAAACGAAAGCGGGAGGGCGCTTAAGCTCCAACGGCCACCGCCGCGACCAGCCGTGCTCCAACGGTTTTAATTGTCTTCTGCTACGCTGATTCCCAAGCTCGGCTGATATGCACTTTTCTCCAGTCCACCGTCCGCGATGGAATCGTGACCGTCAGGCCTGAAGACTTTGTCCTGCTTCTGGAATTCTGGATGATTCCTGAGTTTCTAGGCTTGATTTTAAAATTGACAAGATTCATTGAAAGGTGGACGTATAACTTCAAAATAGGAGGGAATTAGAGTGATTTTTATTTAGGTTTCCATAATTATACACACCTTAATAAAATTTAAGACTGTAACAAATTTATTATTGTAACCGAAAGCAGTTGAAGGAAATGCACCTTCTTTTAAATACTGTCACGTCATCATTGGTCACTAATATATGTATAATAGTTTTTAAATTTGAATATCTTAAAGAATCATGAACATTTCATATATAAATATTGAGCGTAAATACTGAACTATCCTAATATTCCTGGTCAATGTAGCTATACATCTTCATTTAAAAGATGAATTTATAACAATTAAATAAATTTAACATAATTGATATCTCTGCTTTTCATAACCATCTGTTGATTCTAAAATTCATATGAATTATTCATTCACATACTTTGCTTCGCGAAAAAAAATTACATTACATACTATGTGAAAGAAATATATTACATTTTATCTTCGATATTACTGCTGTTAATTCAAAACAACAGAAACGAAACAAAGAATTTAAAAAACGATTGTTTTGAAAACAACAATTCAAGTGCGGTATTCTGACGTCAGGGAGCTCATGACAATATTACGGTTTTTCTGCCTCTAGTTCTCATACATTTTTGTTGAGTTGAATTCATCGTCGCTTTTTCCTCTTTAATTTTTAAAAACTGAAAAAAGCAGCCACTAAAAACATAAAAATTCGTACATAAATCACTGTAAACTGTGAAACGCACTGAACTGCGACAGCAGGCAGATACTCATTAAAATTGCGAAACTGGGCTAGTGGGCTGCAATTGTACAGCTAGTGAGTTGCGCATTTTTTTAGCGCAGCCCTGTTCCTACGGCAATGTTCTTGGTTCAATCCAAAGTTGCACAACAGTGGTTCTCAAACTTGCAGCGTGAGACAAGTGTGAGTGGCGGTCTGGCGGACAACTGAGAAAAGCGCATCTAACCTCGCTTTTTTCCGGGTTTTTTTGAAAGTTCGTTTTTTGTCTTTTTGTTTTGAATAAGATTTTATAATATTTGAGTGAGAAACAGGAGTAATTTTATATTGTTATCGATTTGACTTAGATTGTTCGATACCAATGAAGTAAATTTTTTTTAATTTGTAGTAAACTGTAGTCATTATTTTGAAGAAGAGTTCAAAGGTGATGAAAGTAGTTTGTTTTTTTATAAGTACTTGATTAGAATATAAACTACAGAATTATGTAACAGAAAAGTGAATAAAAATTATGTAACAAGATAAGCATTTATTCCTAAAAAAAATATTTTAATTCACTTTTTAATATGTTAATGCTTTTTATAAAATGAAATAAAATTGATAAAACTTAATATGTATAAAAAATACTTAATACATAAATGTATTATTATTTATTAGAAAAAGTAATTAAAGTTATAATTTTTTGTTATAGATATGTGCTTTTGGAATAAATATTTTTTATAAGCATTAATGGTGGAAAATGCAGTTCATGAAAAATGGAGTTAGAGCTTTGATATCATTGACTAGACTCAATAGAGGATTTAATTCAAGACCAGCATACAATCTGTTCTTTATTTACTATATGCTCATAAAATTAGAAACATTATTAAAAATGCAATTAAAATTACAATGCATACCAGATGACATTTTTACTTTTTTAATCATGAAACATAGAAAATGCAGTCAATTATCTGTAGATGATAATCTGTACGTTTTATGCAATCCCAACTCCTTTAAAGATTCAAAAAATAATTGGTTTTATTTATTGTACAAAGGAACAAAAAGGAAGTACAAAATAGCAATGATATTTACCAATGAAGTACCAAAAAATACTATTTTAGTTTCTGAAAGTATGAAATTAAATGTAAATAATCAATTAAGCCTAAGATCATCAGATGACACTTCATACTTTTTACGTATGTATTAAAATTTACAAGATTATAATTTAGAATCTTATTTTCAAATCTTAATTTGTTTAGTTTCAGTACCTGACAATTCTGCAAATTATGCCACTCAAGTAAAAATTTCTTTAATTTCAAATCCATATGACTGTACAGAAGAATTAATGACTAGTTCATTAAAAAACTTTTTTACAAATCCAAAATATATTCGATTACATGATATTTTTAGTATAAATATCAGAAAGTATGTTCCAGAATCTGTATATTGTGCATCAAATGATTTAAAATTAAAAACATTGCATTTTAAAGTATCAAATATAAAGGCTGAAAATGATGTAATGAATAGAGATGGTTGTTTTGCTGTTTATGGAAAAACAACTCTAATCCAAGAAACAAATATAAATAGTTATATTCTACAAAAATGTTTCTGTGATATCTCTTTTGATCTAGAAAAGCAATTTTGCAGTAGCTGGCCACCTGCTTTAAAAAAGCCACTTGAACACTTGCAATCGTGCATAGCTCCATTTATTCAAAAAGGTATATTACTTTCTAGATTTCTCAAAAAGTTCACATTATAAAACCATTTTATTTTATATGTTTATCTGAATCTAAAACCGGTATTTCTTGTGGAAGGACCAAACGGTAGCGGGAAATCTCGACTCATAAAGCTTTCTGCAGAAATGTTAGGTTTACATTTATTAGAAGCTGATTTTACAGAAGTTCAATCTTTAACATCTGCTCAAACTGAAGCTAAATTACGAATTATCTTTTCTGACGCTGAAAATTGTGTGCCATGTATTTTAATGCTTAAAAATATTCAAGTAATATAAAAAAACACTTAATTATTTTCTTTAAAAATTGCATGTTTTTATAAATTTATTTAAACCCATTTCAGATATTTGGAATTAATTCTGAAGGGCAAAAGGATGAAAGAGTGCTTTCAGCTTTTTCTGCTGAGATAAAAAAATTGTACAGTAAGAAGTTAAAATATCCAATTATAATTATAGCAACATCTAATGATTCAGAAATACCCATTGATCCAGAAAAAACTTTCTTGGAAAAAATTAAAATGAATTATTTAGAAAATAATCAAAGAACTGAAATGATTTCGTGGATTATAAAAAGAAAAGGATTAAGACATCAAGCAGATTTAGAAAAAATAGCTAAGATATGCTCAGATTTTGTATTAGTTGATCTTGACGGACTTGTTTCACATGCCATAAAAATCCGATTCAAATTGATGAAATCCTCACAACAAAATTTTATGGAATTGCAACATGATGACTTCGTTCATGCTTGTGGTACGTATTTTTTCTAAAAAGATGTTTTAGTTTAAAAACTTTTTTTTTACAATAAAAATAAATTTTTCAGAATACATGCAATCTATGTATTCGGATCAAATCGGTGCGCCACGCGTTCCAAAAGTTTATTGGGAAGATATCGGAGGCTTGGCCGACTTGAAGCATGAAATTATTAACAGAATTGAGATACTGAATGTAAAGGGAATGAATAGATCCGGTCTGCTTTTGTATGGCCCGCCTGGTACTGGTAAAACGCTACTTGCCAAGGCTGTAGCTACAGAATGCCGACTGCATTTCTTATCCGTAAAAGGTCCCGAATTGTTGAATATGTATGTAGGACAAAGTGAAAAAAATGTTCGCCAAGGTAAAATTCATTTTGATTCTATCAATATTTTTATCTTTGCCACCCAAATGTTTTTTAGTAATATTTATTTTAAATCTAGTTAATAATTAATCCAATAATATCGAGCATACTTTTTGTAAAATTATTTATATCGATGAATAATTCACTTTTTTATTTTTAGTATTCGAACGAGCAAGAGCAGCTGCTCCCTGCATAATCTTCTTCGACGAGCTGGATTCTCTAGCTCCCAACCGAGGTCGAAGCGGGGACAGCGGTGGTGTAATGGACCGCGTCGTTTCTCAGCTTCTTGCTGAAATGGATGGTCTTGAAAGCTCAGGAAACATCTTCATCATAGCAGCCACCAATAGACCAGATCTAATCGACCCGGCTCTTTTACGTCCCGGACGGTTCGATAAAATGCTCTATGTTGGGATATATAATGATCGAGATTCACAACTGAGCGTTCTGAAAGCTGTAACTCGGAAGTTCAGGCTGGAAAAAGACGGTAACGAGTTAGAAGAGTTGGTTGACCGACTGCCTACTAATCTTACAGGAGCCGATCTGCACTCGGTTTGTTCAAATGCTTGGCTTGGAGCGGTACGTAGAATTTTAACTGGGGTAGGCGTTAAGAAGGAGAATGTTGTGGCTGAGGATATAATAGTCAAATTAGAAGACTTCATTAAAGCTTGTAAGAATTTAGTGCCATCAGTAAGTAAAGAAGAAATGGCACGATATGAAAAACTCAAAAATGAACTGTCATCCAGATGACACCTGTGGTTGTTAAACTTTTATAAAGAGGCATTATATTATTTTTTTATGTACAATAAGATGAAAGTTTTATAATCTTTATTTTAATTGTAGATACTAATAAATAATTATTAATAAAATATTTGATTATGTTTGATTTGGAACTAAGCATATTGATTATTTAAATTTTAAAAATATGTTATGTTATATAACCAGAAGTAAAATTTTATATGAAATTACTGGAAAAAATAAAAGATAATAAACATCTTAAAATGCTCTTTTAGTTTTGTAAATGTGTTATTTTATTTTCGAGAAATACATAAAATAATTTATACAGACGACAATTAAATCAAGAAGGATTTTACACTATGTATTGCACCACATAGGTAATTAATTTATTTTAAATTTCTAAATTACGATAAAGAGACTATTCTGATAGTTTTTCCCTTCAAAGCTTTCGGTGCTTTGAATAATTTTTTTACTTTTTTGTTTTTTTCACCCTATGTAACGTACTTACACATGAATAACACATTACAGGATACGATAACGGTAATATTCAATGTAGAAAAATAGGACGTTACATTCACTAGCTGGTACACAGACCAGAAATTTAAAGTTTCAGGAGTCTAATACCAAAGTATAATTTATTTTAATCGCAGTTCGCATGACATGTCTACAGAGCTTATGTCAGTAACGAATAACGACGTCTAATTATAATTAAATTGTAATTTGCACATGGGAATACGAGTTCTCGATAGAAAAGTTTTCTCCTTGGAAAAATTAAGTTAAATACTAATAGAAGTAATTTTTAGTAGTTTTTTTGTTTGTAACTACAATATTTTAACTTGCATTTTAATAAATTTTAAGATTGTAGAGAAGCTTCTCTATGAAGAACTCATTACGGCAGATATGGACATCTTAAGGTACTCGATCTACCTTCTTTATTATTTTTTATTTTAAAAGAATTTGTAAGGATCTAAAATTAAATTTGTTATCAGCAATATAATATTTAAAAAAAATAATTCAACTTCTTAAGAATATAAAGATTAACAGTACTTTAAAGTAGCAAAAGTTGTCCATTTCTAATCGGAAGATTAATCATTTTTGTCTTATAGCAAATTGTTACGCTTGTGCCGCAAACAGCGCAGTTATATATATGTATATATCTATATATATATATATATATATATAGTTTCGCCAGAACTAATTTCAATCACTGCTCCCTCATACTCAGTTAAAGCAGATTCTGTTAAGGAATCGCATGTGTTATTACGTAATGTACACATTTTTTTAAGTAGAGAGAGAATATATCATATAACGATTTATTTCAATAATTTTCTTAGTTTTTGAAGTAATGGAAACGTTTTTTCTCGTCCTAAAAAAAGTCTTTGTTCCGAAAAAAATTGCATTGGAATTCACTATGCTATACGATTACTCTGAACTTTGGCGTTCAGTACAACGTTCAGTACAATGGTGAATTGCTTAATTGAGATTGTACATTCTTTCATTTAATGACAAATTGTCCTTTTTCAACGTATTTACATCCTTTATATACCAAAAATATTCTTTTATTTTTTAAAAGTTAATTTATAATTATACTCTTTATTAACTAATTTTATGAAAAATAATACAAATATACTTAAATGTCTTAAAATATAAATTAATTGTAAATAAAACATTAAATTATAATATTATTTGGTATATACTTAATGAAAATATGTGAAAAATATGACCTGAATAGAAAATAAAACAGAAAAGAGGCGAATTAGCATTTAATTTACACCAACATAATGGTTTCAAAGTTTTATTGAATATTAAAATTAACAAAATTATTTTGTAGTAGTGGTCATTATTTTTAATTAAATCAGTATCACCCAAAATTAATATTAGTAATAACTAATTTTAACTTTGTGTAATGCTCATTTAATAAAAAAAACGGCCACTACATAAAAATAATTTGGTTAATTTTAATATTGAATTTACAAAGCTGTAATGTTAGTATTTCCCATTCTTATAAAACAAAAATTTTTAATTTACTTGTGCAGCCTTATAAGAGTTTCCACCTCTTCTCCATACTAGACTAATTCTTTATAATCTCAAATTACGATGCTCATCAGTGAAATTTTAGAACTACACGATTAACTAATCGGTTTCTTGACAGAAATTCCATTTCCTAGTAGAAAAATATCTAAGATTTTGTATTATTTTTGGAATAGTATTAGAGGCTTAATGGCTTTTTATCTATCAATCGAAAGATTTTTCGCTTAAAACATTTTATTGCCAACAAGACAATTACCAACAAGAAGACAGAAGATAAAAGGACCAAAAAAAATGAAGAAATTTTTGTACTAGGGTTCAATGTTAAAATCATTTAACACCTAAAGGCGAACTTAAAGTTATTGCAGCGTAAGTGTTAGAAATGCAAGTTTTCCTGCTAATCTGTATTCTGCATTTTTCACTGGCTGATCGACAGCAAAGTTTAACTGTTCCTTTAAAGTGACAAGGGCGAAATTATTACATACTGATTATGCATGTATTTTAATTTAAATATCACAATGTGTCGGATACAATACAATAAATAAATATTAAACATGCAATAGTTTCTCTTTGTAAACAAATAGTTTTTTAACTTATTAAGTATATTAAAGAAAAGACTTACATAACTATACACTTATCAGTTATAGAAAAGATTTACATGATGAATCATTTAATAATTTAAATTAGAAACGTAGAATATTTTGCTTTTGTACGATGCATTGATAAAGATTTATCTGATACGTATGTTTAAAGACTATTAACAAATAATTTAAGAAGGTACATCACATAAAAAAATTTCATTTCGATTATTACTTCTTAATATTAAAGAAAGTATTTTTATTTAAAAATTCTTAAAACTAATCAAGGAATATTCCCATCAAACTATTATTTCGATTAATTGGATCAATGAATTAGAATTTACAATGTTTTAAAGAAGGATTTAGTTATGTAGCGTAATCGTAGCATTTTAATAAACATATTATTCATACCCTCGTACAACGGTCGAGCGTAAGTTACATCTCAGCAAGCATCAAAAGTATCGAAACATTCGTCTCATGTAATCTATAGATGAACATTACTATAATAAACATTAAATATCACATAAATAATTTGATAATTTAATCATTTAAAAAGTACAATGAAATCTCATCAATTTTTTATCGTTATCTTTTTAAATTACACAATAAATATAAAAATAAATAAATGAATTGTTTACATTAAAGAATGAATTGGCCCTTTATGAATTTATACTAATTCTTATATACAAAATTAGAGTTTAAGATTTCATTAAATCCTATTTTTAATTTAAATTTGATTTAAATTAAATTTAAATTTCTATAAGATAAGAAATTTCAATATACATATAAGTTTTTTTCTTGACTTTTGTAATACGTCCTTTTAAGTTATTTACGTTCGTTATGTAATTTAATAATTTAATATGGATCACAAATTGGTGTTTGCTATTGTTTTATGTTTCCATTCCACACTTAATAAAATATTTTTTATTAGTCTTAGATAAGATAAATATTAAGACATTTATAAAAATCGGGAAGAATGCTGCAATTTATAATTCATTAAGATAAAGACATGTTGAACCATCAAGATCTTTCTTACAATAAAGGCAAAATGTATTTTATCAAATTTTTTTTAATTGTAGGCATAATAGCCAAGTTAGCTTTTGAACTTTAAGCAAAAATTGATTGAAATACACGATTAGAAATCTTAAAGAGTTAACAAACCTTTATGATTTCAGCGAGTTTTCGATATTTTCGATGCCGCGAGTATTTTCCTGTCAATTAGCATAAAGCTGTATCATTCATCGATTGACTTAAATAAAAACGGAAGGAGAAAATAAATACCCCGAGAAAAAACTCAGTCTCATCCTCTCGTGCCTGAAATTCACCTCCACTTTAAGACGTCATTAGCATTAGCGTTCCGCACACGTATTCACACATTGCGCAATATACACACATTACGTTAACTTGCGCTCGCCGTTCAATTATTAACTTTTTGTTATATCGAAGAGATAAAACAATGGTAATGGACCACGTAAGAACGATACGGTGATCGAACGAAGTGAGAAAAATCGAATGTGAATCCTGAGATGAGCGGCGCGATTCTACGTCTCGTGCGTCCTTTATCTAATCGTTTCCTCGTTAGTTTCGTTTTCGCTAGTCTGATCAAAGGCCAACACGTCGACGGGCGTCCAGTTCGCTGGAGGTAGACAGTTCTTGTTCTTTCTTATGCGGCTGCCCCGTCAAAAATACCTTCTGGCGGGCAGAGGTGGTCATGACTCCTCGCTGTTTGTTGCCGCTGAGCAAGAAAGCACATTGTTAGAAATCTAAAACTCCTTTACTACATTTGACAAGTTTTTTCTTTTTCAATACCTGGTCAGGATGATTTCTGTGCAAATTCGTGAAGAATGTCGCAAGCCATCTCAAGGTCGTTCCTTGTAATGCCGAGAGCTCTTATAACAGCGTCCTGAGCGAAGCCAAGTGCCATTAGCCTCGATATATGCTCGACGTTGATATTCTCATAGGCAGCCGATTCCGTCGTCTTCGGTATTGGCCTGCCGCTCTCGTCTTTACCCTTCATTAACGCTGTCAGCCGCGCCGTGTTTACCTATAAAAAAGGCTTCGATTGTCTTTAAAACGTTCCGAGCTGAAGATCAAATTTGCGGAGAACATTTTCTCAAAAAAAGTCTAACCTACGGAAGTTGCTTTAACATCATTTCAAAGTAAATTACTTTTATTCAAGTGAAAAATAAAAATTTATAAAAAGATGTATTACTGTCTTTAATAAAAACGTTTTCATATACATTATGAAGGTAGTTTCGAATTTTCAGCTGCTCTCTTATGAAATAGAGCCAGAATATCTTTTCCCCGCGGCTACTGTTTACAGCGCAATTTTTCAAAAGATCACTTAAAACAATCGCACCTCTAAATTAATATTCTTAACGACGTGCTGATTGGTGCCGGGCACGATGATGGTGTTCTCGTAGAGGTGGTCCTGCTTAGGCACCGCGGCGCTGCCGTCCTTGGGGCTGCCCTTGGGCGGTCTTGGCGCGGAGAGGGGCGGCGGTACTGGCGGTACCGAGGCCGTCGACTGCTGCTGCTGCGAGGACAGTCGCTTCTCCGGCAATGCCGGCGGCGTCCGATGAGGCCGGGAGATGTGCGGTCTGATCACAGCCGGCAAGGCCGGCGACGGCGACGAGGACCGGTGCAGCATGTCGTACCTCGCTTCCGTCGCTGCTGAAACGAGAAAGCGCCGATGAGAACGTCGATGGGGCTTTTTCTCTTTTTGAAAGGCTTTCTTACGGGTTCTTGGCGGTCCGCTAAGTTTTCGGTATTTCATTGATGGGTTGAGAGTTCTTGGTGAGATAGGAAGTGAATGATCGTGTTTTCTTATACTTCGCATTATGACTGCTAGAAGTTTTGCTTTTTTCAAAATGTGACGTGAGATTTTTGAAGGTTCTAAGAATTTTTTTATCTAATATAATCTTTTAGATGAAATATAAAACTAGAGAGCAAACATTGAAATGATTCCTAACGTATACATAGCCTTGAAATAGTTTTATAAATTAAACGCAAATACAATACATAGTACGTAGAACATAATTTTCTGAGAAACAACTATATTAAACTTTGCGTTTACTTTTTTATCATATAAGCAGATAAATTAAATTAATTTGAATGTAAATTCTTATAATTTATATACAATAAATTATAAAAAAGCGCAACACTTATTTGGTACCTTTATTATTCGGTGTATTTTCACTGGCAGAAAGAATAACGGTAACCGGCGGAGGAGCCGACGGAGGTGGATTTTGCGTCGGCGGCGGTGGAGCGTTTTCCTTCGGCACCGTCAGATGCCTGCCGTTGCGCAGGTGACTGTTGGAGGTTGGCGACGGCGAGGATCTACGCGGAGGCAACGGCGGACTTGGAGCTATGCGTCTCGCGGGGACAGGTGACGTCGCCGGCGACGAATCCTCCTCCTCGTCCGTGTCGTTCGACAGAGAATTGCCGTTTATCAGTTCCATTATTGCCTATGAACAGGTGGAAAAGAGAAATTCGTAAATTTCGGGTGTGGTTGTGAAGAGCTTTTCTTGATTTTTATTGTATGGACTTCTTTCTTCTTGCGTAAATGTTAAAAGTATTACTTAATTAATGCATTCATTTATTATATATGTTTTAAAACAATTTTTGGAATATATTTGAAAAAAAAGAAAGAACATACAATAAATTAATCCTATCTACTTTATATCAACGCACCATCCATATTTAGAAATAAATTTTCAAAGAATTTAAACTTCGTTATACTTGAAATTTTGGTTCAGATTTAGAAGGTTTCATTGTAAAAATATAATGAAAATAAAATTGACCACCATTGTTAATGATAACGAAAATATCAATTGATAAGCGAGTAGGACAATATAATATAAAAATAAAGACAGCAAGTTCCCCGATTTCAGCTCATTGCATTTATTTTCTTACAAAACAGAACAAAAAAAATCACAAAAAAAGGAAACTTGCAAAGCTTAGAAAGCGGAGCAGCGCAGTAGAATGGTTGCAATTCGTTCAGGCTTTGACTTACCTCGAATTTGAGAAATCGCCCTTTAAGTTCCGCTTATGTACAGATTAGTTCATACATGCAGACGGGCAGATTACATGTTGATTTGTTTCCAGTTCAAATAACACGTTGAAATAAAAACGTTAATTAAAAAGAGTTACAATTCATGCGGGTGAGGAAGACAATGCGCGGTTTTTTTTTTAATCAATAGCATTCTAGTTGTATTAATTTCAATATTAATATAGAAAGAATTAACAAATTTTTTCTGAAAATGTGTATCTATATTGTTTTGAAGTTCTTAAAACTAAAAATTTTTTTTGTGCTTAGATATTGTTAAGGGTAAATATAGCAAAAGACTCAAATTTAATGTTAACATATGTTTTATTTAAAAAATTGTTTTGCATGTACCTAATATTTTACATTAAGTAAAAAAATTTGTTAACGCTAGACATTAGGTTTCGTTTTTTAAGTTTCTCTAAGTTCGCCACCTTTATAATACATGGCAAGGAAAACCTAAGTCGAGCCATACATTATATTCATTGCACAAATAACAAATGATCAAGTTGTTTTGCACGAAAAAAATTCCTTATACAGTTTTGCACAAACGTACTTAAAATAATAAAAAATTTTATTTTGGCCAATTTAAATGCTAAAAAGATCTACACAATTAAAACAATAACAGAGAAAACTAAAGCAAACAATAACGAATTCATTTTTCTAGTCGTTTGATTACAATTAATTTTACACCGTTTATATTTAGACATTCAAAATATTAATACTTTAATAATTGGTCCAACAAACCATCTACAATTGTTCATATGTACAAATTTTTCTTTATATCGTGACTTATAACTAATATGCTTTTTTTTCTGTTATTTGTGCAAATAAGAGAGATAGAAAATTCAGAAACACCGCATACAGTTGTACTGGCGCATATCTATTTATAACATAAATAGTCTCGTAGGAGTTAGATCCCGTAGCGAAAAATGTTTTCTTCTCTCATAGAAATATTTTATTAAATATTATTAATACTTGTCACATTTGTATTAACTTTTTCAGTTAATCGTTTTTATTTAATTTAAGAAAGTGTGGACCATTTCAGAAATAGATTAAAATTAATTTATACAATTTGCTTTGTGGTTTTTTTACATTTTGGAAACTTAAAAATGAAAATTTTCATTTTCATTCAAAATTTAATAAGTTTTCTTGGTATTTTGAATACTCTTCAAAATTTTTAATAAAAAGGAAAACGAAAATCACTTGAGTAATTTCATACCGAAAACTTTTAAATAAGCATTTTAAAATTTATAATATTTCAGAATGCATTCGTAAAAAGCTAAAAAAAATCTAAAAAAAAAGTCATCAAATCTGACACATAGCTGTGGTTTGGCACATTTAAAATGCTAGGCATTTTATGTAAATAAATTTAAGTCTTATTATTTTTAGAAAACTACTCAAAATACTAAAAAACTTTCGAAATTATATTTTAAAAGCGAGAAAACATTACATAATTATATATCTAAAACAATAAAAGTTTCAAACGTTAAAATAATAGTTGAACTGACAGATTTAAAGTATCATCCATACTTTTTATAGCGAGTACACTTCATAAAAACTTAATGTTATTTCAAAAGGGAAATGCGTATAAAAGAAAGTATAATCTAAATAAAAAAAGAATTCTCAACGGCATTTTGATGCTTTACGTTTCGATTTGACCTTCTACAGAAGCAATATGCATGTAGTATATGCATACTATATATGTTTTGTTTTTTGCCAGTTTTTGTGTAAGCTTTGGCTAGTCGCTATTGTACTGAAAAGACAAAACTATGTGTCGTTCGTACGTTCATTTGCGATTCGCTTATAATCTACATTAACTTTATTATGCTTTATCCAGATTGACTTACATACTTTTAATAAGTATTGTTGCCAGCGAAATAAAATAAGCTAAAATTAACATTTCTCTTTTTCCATTAAAAAGACCTCATTTTTGTAAAATAACTTTTTTTTACAAACAACCAATTATTTATTAGCTCAATTATGCATTTAAGACTTACCATCTACTCTTGGATTTTCAAAACATTAAACATTTCAAAAGGTATTATTTACTATTGCGTTTAAAAAAAAAATATCTGAGCAGTTAAATTTTTTAAATACCAAATTTTGATTGGGAAAATTGTATTATATAATACAATTATCATATCCTAAAATTCGCATGCAAAGCGCTTTGCTATTGTTAGATAAGCATTCCAGGGCATTCTTTTGTTATTAATAAATTATTATTTTTCATGTATCGCAGTTGTGAAATAAAATTAAGGTTTAATAAAATGCATAAAATGTTAAATAGTTGACTGTTTGTATAAATAATTACAATAAAACTATGACGTAAGCAAAAGAATAAACTATTTTCTCAAATATTTATAAGTGACTATTTCCGTTGCAAAGAAATAATATATGAAAAAATGGCTCGCAAAGTAAAGCTAATGGCGATGAAATATTATTTTTTTTTTGACAAATGATTTCGGGAAAACCTACCTTTGCGCATGTCCATAAATGCGAAGATACAAAGACATCTATTATCACATAGACTAACATTAAATAAAATTGGAGAAAATAGAATTTGACTTATTATAAAAAAAAGAGAGAAAAGTTTTTTTCGTTGGCCCTATTAAGAGCAATAAATAACTGTTGCAATTTTAAGTAACGTCCCAACTGAAATTTTCAAGCGTCCATTTTATAACTAACGTGATTATGTTTAATGATCGGTATACAAGGGGCGACTGAAAATTTTTTTAAAAATATTTGCTTTTCGTTCAAGTACATTTTTTCATGCATTTAATTACTAAATTGCTATAATTAAATATTTATAACATTCAACGATTTGTAGTTCTACAAATAAATGTATTTTTTTTTTAAACTAAAAAAAGTACAAGAGTCATTGATGATTGCATTATCTACGTTTTAGTAGGAGTGAATCAACATGTACTTTTTTGGTCACTCGAGCATCACATTGATAATAAATGTGGCAAGGTTTAAATAAAGAAACAAAAGATATCTTATGATTGTCTATCATCGGTGCAAAAATTAAATTTAAAAAAATTTCATCGTTTCGTTCCCTCATAAAGTATGTATGCGGCAGGCAACACAATGATTGCCACTGAATAGACACTTTTTGAATACTTTTTAACTCTTTTAAATGTTACTTTCGATTTCCATATACATATAGGTAGGATATTTACCTATTTATTTTTTAAAAGTATAATTAATAAATGCAAGAAGTGAAAAATCTGCAGCACCGTACAAAAAGACCAAACAAGCAATACAGCACACGTGTCCCTTGGTTTTCAAAAAGCGTCTATTCAGTTTGCGATGAACACAGACACGTTACACAAGAAGAGCAACAAACAATAAAGGGGAGTCAGAGCAAATCAAGAACGAAAAAAAATCGTATCATGGATAAAGGAATGCGAGAACTCTGCTCCTTTCCACAAGGAGAAGATGCTTGTGCGTGTGCGCGCGTGTGTGTGTGTGTAAAAAAAAAAATTCGGCCTTTGCACACACACAGACATTGGAATCGCGCGAAATGATCCTAGTCGGATACCTCGGTGTCGGGGTCCAGATCCCTGGTCGGGGTGGAGGCGTTGCTGGCTGTGGCGGATTGGGCGCCAGGCCGATGCGTCCGTCGCGGGTCGAACGGGTCGACGACGATCTGCTCGGTGCCCTTGATCTCCGCTCGGCAGAACGGGCAGCCCTGGCCTTCCGAATCCTGAAACAGGCGACGAAGCGTTTTAGCTTACGGCTGAGAGGGAGATTATCGTCCGCATGATCGAGTGACTGAGGAGAGATCGTTAGCAGGGTGGGTGTAGGAGGCTTTGCGAGGTATTGAGCTGGAAGTGCGTGGTGGTGGTTCAGATTGGCGGGGGGTTCTGTGGAAGAGTAGCTACTAAAGGAAAAATTTGATGAATTTTAATCGATTTTTGCTTCGATAGTTGGTCGAAGATAATATTTTTATCAATAAAGTAATTAATAAAAGACTGTTGAAGTAAATTATAAATAGTCGATTCGAGTCAAAGTATATACTAAGAAGCATATAATTTGATAGTTCCAATTACTTTTAGTGTACGTAGTGTTTAACTGAAATCGATTACATTTGATTCCCTTGAAAATGAGACGACTGTTCTAGAAAAACTTTGTTAAAAACTTTGTTAAAAACTTTATCAATATTAACTAGTCTTCTATTTTATTCCAACGTATATAAATACATAATCTCCATGGACAAACAGTTACTTAAAAATGCATTTAGCCTTCACTCGAATCTCCGAAGCTCTTTTCGACTAGTCCCTCTTTCTCTTAAAACATTTTTTGTCCTTCCAAAGTGCCCGAAGCACTCGATGTAAGACCGAAAACGAGGCGATTTAGAAAATGCACTGCTACCTGCCAAGCGGTGAGACAGGGCGTGCAGAGCAAGTGTCCGCACGGCTCTATTCTGACGTCCTTGTCGTGCTCGGCGCAGATTTTGCAGAGCTGGAAAGTACTGCCCATCTCGCAGTAGAGCTCGTACTGCTCGGCGGTGACCTTTATGTGCTCCTCCGGCGTCGGCTGGACCGCCCACGTCAGGTCCGGATTTGCGTTCCGTCCGTCCGGATACAGGTAGCTGCGGATCAGAACAGCCGAAGCGTCATTGCAAGAATCGAAGCGAATCGCAGAGTTTTTTTTACTGGTGATTTCGTTCGAGCTTTTGAAAAATGAGCGATGCTTTTCGATGCAAGATCTTTGGCTTATATAGATTTGTGAATTAATCATTATTAAGAACTTCATGAATTGAGAATCAGTATACTTCCAACGTTTTAATAAAAATTTAAATTTGGAATAAAAAAATTTTCTAAAGTAGACTACACGTCGTTGAATTTCATTTGCAAGTGATCAATAGCTCCAATCGCGTGCTTAACAGCAATAACATTAACAGATATCATCATTTAATTAAGCAAATTACACAAAAGGTTACTACAGAGGCGATACCCATCAAAAAGCGCACTATACTACTCACAATCCTTCCCGATAGCCGTCGAGCAGCGCCTGGCAGAGGCTCTTGTTGTGCGGAATGGTCTGCAGGATGTCGCCGTCCGAGGTGACGTATCCGATGGCCCACTGCCCGAGCCTGGTGCAGCTCAGCCGGAAGACGTAGCTGCCGGGCTTGGTGATGCAGTACTTCTGCAGCCGGGCCTTGACCTCGTCGTAGGTGAGGAAGGCCACGTAGCCCGGATGCGTCACCGCCAGTATCTTCCAGTTGCGCAGCAGCGTCGACCACGGCTGGAACAACCTGTTGACGCGCCCCAAAGCGGAAGAGTTATTATTGCGCGCCGATATATATATATATATATATGTAACCTCGCTTGGCGTTTGCGGTCTGAAGGGGGAGGCTCGGGGAGGGAACGGCGGTTTTACCGGTGGGGTCAAGTGCGTTGTTTCGGGGCGGAGGATACGTTTGAATTTTTAACGGTTCGAGATGCGCGAGATCGAATTTACGGAGGCGGATTTTTCCATTTCAGAGTCGATTTGACGCAATGCATTTCAATGGCTTTGCTCCCACGCGGCGAACGACGGGACATATCGACGCGTGTCCTCGTTTTATAAAAATAAAATGACTGCATTACCTTGTGAAGACGTCGAATTCGAAATTCGATATGTAACCATTGCACGTGAGGTCTATCGTTGACTTTAACGCCATCGCCTGTAATCCCGAGCTGATTGGATGAACCTGATTGAGTTCATGCCTGAATACTTTCCACGGTACCAATGTGCTGAAACAGAAGGCGTTTAAAAATTAAATACCTTTGTATTGTGCTTAGAAAATTATTCTGATTCTTAATTATTAATTTTGATTCGTAAATATTAATATTCAGAAATAAAAAATGGCATTCTCGCTTATTTATTAATTATAGGTATGTACGCAATAATCGCAGAATTTAATCAATAATTTTTATGACACCATCCCTTCGCCGCCGTCGTCAAATAAAACTTTGCCGAGTAATTTTCTCGCTCGGGGTAACCCCCATCTAGTTGAGAAAACGGACGAATAATTGATGGGCAACTTTCAGCCCTCGTCGATTCCGTCCTACAACGTAACGCGACAACGATTTATCGTCTTCAATATTTCAGGCTCGTTTCGCGAAACGGACGCGCACAGCTATACAGACTGTGTATACGTGCAAATGCTCACGTCCTCGTTTGAAAGCGCGAACTTTACCACTTGAAAGAATATTAAGGCTGTAGGTAGACAGTGTTTGACGACGAATCGATTGTCGTCCGTCGTATACCTTGTTATTTTCTAATTTTCTATTTGCCGCCGAGGTGAAAGCTGGTAAGTTGTACGAGAGGGTTTATACTAACCAGGAGATTATCACTTGTTCGGGTCACGGATTTTATTTGAATTTTAGGATACGTTTTCTAATGTTAAAATATATGATTCATCAAATGAAGATTTTTTTGGATCTCTTTTTTTTTTAATCGATAGGATTTGATCTCACCCTTCAAATGCCGGGAGTTAAAATACTCTACAATTAACAGTTGAAAAATTGTACGTGATTGAACAAAAATCGAATTTTCTTAGCTTTTCCATAAATGAGCTCATAACTTTATTCATATTTTAACATTAGAAAACATATTTCAAAGTTCGGACAAAATCCGTGACCCAAACAAGTGATACTCTCCTGGTAAGTTCGTAGGTACGCAACAACTTTTTGTACATTCATTGGATCTACGCATGTGCGTCCTTGGTTGGCCTTTTGTCAGCTCTTATATATTATAATGTTTAACTCTTTAACCTATAGAGAACGGGGGTGGTCGATATTTCGACCACCTTTCAGGTCGGGGAAGTACAATGAATTGTTGATAGTATGGATAAATTTTGGGTCTAAAAAAAAGTCGATTTAAACCAAAAGTTCCCCGTCCTCTAAAGGTTAATTGTAGGGAAGTATAATTTCTGTTGATTTATAGCCTTGTTCGGTATTATTCTTGTAGAAACTGACAAAAGGTATTCAGAAATAAGCCAGTTTTCTTTGTACTATTAGTATCTTTAAAAATTAATAGACATGTTTCTTTGAATTAAATGGCTCGTTCGCTCATCGGTTTATTCTTGTTTTTGCATTTTTGAATTAAATAGCACATAGAAACTTTTTTGTGCTTCATAATATTTTACATTTAAAAGTATTCGATTCAATGTTTTTAAAAATGTAGTATAATGTAAAATTGGATCAAATAATATAAGTACACCTAAATTTAACGTTTACAACCTGTTACATCATCCGTGATACATATCGGATCTTTTTATCGACCGCGGCTCAACAACAAAGCAGCGCAAAACAAAAACAGAAGGCTCGATAACGCATAGCAATTAATTCCCCATTACCCCTTTCCCCATACGTAATCCACTTACAGAATCACCGGCCGGCCGCCCGCGCCGTCGACAATCATAACAGTAATGCGTCGAGTCACGCTATTACACGACGCTTTTTCCGCGGCCGGCTGGCAACGCCAGCCGGCGCTCGCCGCAGTCGTCGACTAGACGCGACGTTGCGAGGAAGTGACTCCGCGCAAAAAACCGCGTCTCTCGCACGCATCGCAGCAGCTCTGCTTTTCGCGGCTACCGCGCTCGAGGCACCGAGGAGCGACCGGACATCAGGTGGGTATAGAGAGCCGAGGACGTTGACGTGCGCGACTCAACGGGGTGCCGTTTTTCCTGGGGGGTTTCCCGAAGCCGGCGAATTCGCGCAAGATCGCCTGGGCAATGGCGGACGCGAGAGATGAGAGCGGAGGTTCGAGCGAGGGGCGCCAGATGGCGAGAGCGACTTCGTGTCGCCGGGCTTTCTTGCGCACCTTGCGCGATTCCGATGCTGTGGGGAACTGGTTCGCGAGGGGTTATTCAAAATGATGCAATTCTTGGAGCTTTTTTTTAATGGAACGGGAATCGTCTTGGAACTTATAAATATATTTTACGGCTTTTGTATAAATTTTGTTTTATTAAGTCGTGAGACGGTTTTTATGGGGCGAATTTGAAATTTTGATTTGCTGCACTTTTTTTCCAAGAGCTTTCGTTCTCAGTGGTTTTGAATTTCAGATGGATTCTTAGGTCGGTCTAATAGGAATGGGCGTTTAAATTTCTAACATTCTTTCTTGCTATCAATTTTGCCGCGTTCTGGAGGCTAAACATTCCAGTGGTTTCTGAACTTTAAAAAGTACCGATAAATTTCAAATTTAGGCGAAACTACAAAGTTAGAAAATGAATAACGAAAGTTCCGGTACTATTTTGAGCATTTAGCTTGCGTCCGATGCAACGTACGTCGATATCTGTCTCAAAAAAAAAGCCTAAATTGCACCGACCATTTCAGGATAATCATCTTGCACTAAGAAAAAAAAATCGTACGGGGAATGCGTTTTTTAAGTGTGAAGCTGTTGCCAGTCGGACTGCAGCACATAGTGCGAAGTTTCTCAGGCACGTACACACAAGTAAAGACATTAGCGGTTGCAATTAGACCTTTGCCGCGCAAATGCACATAACCCTGAGCGTTCTTATTCAAATTAGAGGCATGAAGCATATTCCGTCCTTTTGACGATCTGTATTTTCTCTCGTAACTCCTCTAAAATTGCTTTTGATTGAAAATAACACGTTGACTCATTTGTACACAAAGAAAACTAGTATGTGAACTAGAAGATCTATTGCTGCATATTATTTAATTTTGAACAATTTATCGAAAGCTTGTCCACTTACTTAAAGGTATTTGTTTTGTTAACGTCAAGGTGTTTTGTTTCCAAAGTTTAATTGCGACATTTATTACTTTTTCTAACGGTCTAATGTAAGATACCACTTTTTTTAATTTTTAATTTTTTTAGACTCTATCAAAGCCATTGGTTTTGTACGTCTACTCTTTGCCGTTATTTCCGTTGGTATCCTCTATATTTCAAGTAATCAGCTGTTTTTTTGTGAACGCAAAAGATGCGCGTATTTTGCTTGATACCGATAAGTACGATTGTTTTCACAAATACTTTTTTTTTTACTGTTTTCAGTTTCAGTCGTCGATATGAGCGGAAACGAAGATTACGAGTCTGCAAAGTCGGTGTATGACTTCACCGCCAAAACCATCAAGGGGGAGGAAGTTTCTTTGGAAAAGTAAGTTTTAATAAATTTTTAAAAATTGATATAATAAAATTTTTTTTTTTTAATTAGAATCTTACTTAAATTATACAATTTTTAGTAATTAGGCTAAATAATTGTAATACATTTGAAAATAAATTAAAGTTATCTGAAACATTTACAGATACAAGGGGCACGTTCTGCTGATTGTAAATGTCGCTTCGAAATGTGGTCTCACTGCTACCAACTACAAAGAGTTGAACGAACTCTATGACGAATATGCCGAGTCAAAAGGTTTCATTACTTTTATTTTAAGTAAAAAAGTTGCGCCTACAATAGAAATGTATATTAACGTTAGTTTTAAATTTATAGGTTTGAGAATCTTGGCGTTCCCCTGCAATCAGTTCAACGGTCAAGAACCGGGTGATTCCGACGAAATATGCAGTTTCGCGGACCGCCATAAGGTATATCAAAATCGATACCACATAGGAAAATATTCTTATTCGCTTGCTGAAAAATCTGCTTCAGTTGTTGTTTTTCCTCAGTCCGTATCGATATGTCCTACATTTGAAAAGATGGATCGAAAGAAATATTTTCAAGAAGCAAATTGTTTTCCAATAAGCAATCTCGGTACCTTTAAAATAGGATAAAATCCGCACTAGAAAGAATTGAATTTTTCGATATCTGGAACGCGGAGCAATTCAATTTAAAACAAAAAAGACCTTGTCGCACTCCTCTCCACAAGTTGATATTTTATTCATACTTTTAACGGCAATGATCGCTCGAGATTTGAATTCCAGGACGAATCGATGTAGAAATTAAAAGGTCCGCGTGAGCGAGGGGGGGAATTGGGGTTACAATGAACTAGCGGGGAAGAGCTCAATGATTTCTTGAACTACGTGCGAGCGAAACTGGGTTACGCTGGCAAACTTTGCAAGATTAATCGCCCTCCGTGTATCATCCGGGAAAATTCATCGAAGACGAGGTATAAACATAAAATACGCCGGGAAGTTTGCGCGGCCTGGCCTGGCAAAAATCTGGGACGAATGTTTTTGCCCTAGATCGCTGCTTTTGTGAGCTACTTTATGCGCTTTTGTTTGGATAATTACTGCTTGCGTGGTTATCTAAAAATAAGCTTTATTTCTAGCGTTCACTCTTGCCAGTCTTTCGATATTTCAGAATACGTCAATAATTTAAAATGGGATTAATAATGTTTTAAACTATTGCATTTCTCGACAAGGATGTGCTTTAAAATACGTAGAAAAGCTTTTAAGGAAAAAGTAACATCAAAGCACTTGATAATACGCAACTCGGAGATTGATTCGATTCTCTTATTTTCCAGGTGAAGTTCGATCTGTTCGAGAAAATTGACGTCAACGGCGACAAGACTCATCCACTCTGGAAATACTTGAAGAAGAAGCAAGGCGGCACCCTTGGCAGCTTCATCAAGTGGAACTTCACCAAGTTCATCGTCGACAAGGAGGGAAAAGTCGTCGAGCGCCACGGACCCAATGTCGATCCTAGCAAGCTCAAGGAGAATCTTGAGAAATACTTTTAAAAGCGGCGGTTTGATCGAGTGATTTGTACACTATGCATACTTATACGAGTTATTGTGATTGTTAAGTTGTTTTTACACGCGCAGTAATGCATAACGCGTACTTTTAGATTTCGTGTCATTTTCAGTCAAAATGTGAATGTTGCGGTATTGTCATGGTTTTGGTCGCATTTTCTAGTTTCATACAATCTTCCATTTTTTAAGTTCTTACACGCTTTCCTCCCTTATTTATTTACTTATTAATGTATTTATTCTGAGAATAAAATATTTTACTATGAAATTTAAGTAAATGAATAAATTATTAAATAATTATTTATTGTTCAAACGGAGTTATTAACAGTCATAATAATTTTCATAAGTAATATTTTAACACCATTTTTAAAATATACAATATTCGTAGATATATATTTAAACTTTATGAGAATTGCTTGATTGTATCATCATAATCATATAATCCTATTTAGTAGACGCTGGCGTTCTAATGCATACGTTTTATATTTCACAAAGAAATAATAAAAGTCATAAAAAAAAGCTTTAAAATACTTGCAAACCATAAATGCATTAGTAAAGTGTATACTGTTCTTAATCGTATCAATTATATTTTCGTAAAATTTTAATGTCACAGGGTTAAAAAACAAAGGTAATTTAAATTGTTTAAAATTTATGAATGATAATCTCAAATTATTTTTATAGAAATAGATTATTTCCAGGTTAGATCTAAAAGTATATCTATATGTATTTCCAAAATAAAGCATTTCGTAATTAGAATACTTATTTATTATTATAGTGCACAAATATATTCAAATGTATCGGATGTTTTTCATTTGTGTAATAAAAGCCACGATGAAAAAAAATGTTTCTACGTGACTATTTATTTATTCCTATCTTATTAATCGAGAGAAATCTTCCTACTGATGTAAAATTTGCAGAAGAAATCGACATACAAATTTCTCATAAAAGAGAACTTTTCGTCATTCACTAACGTGGATAATATATAATGACACAAAGCACTCAATAAAACCACAAACGAGCTAATTTCACTCCGACGGGCAGGAGAATCTCCACGCAATTAATAATTCACCCAAGAAGCTCATCCTCGCGGAATCACGCAACGAGCAGCGACGATAATATCACAGCGGCGGCGACACGTTGAGTCACGCTTACACGATTGTTTTGCCCTCTCCTGACCGCGAGGCAAAGTTCGCTCTCCCAAGGCATTCTCCTCCTTTTTCGACCGAGGCGAGATTTTCAGCCGAGAAAATAAAAAAAAAAAAAAAACTGCTGTATCATAAACGAGCGCGGAGTCACCGACGGAGAGATATAACGAGTGGTACCGGTTAAAATAAGGAACGGCGCCAGATATCTCCCAGTCGACGGGCAGACGTGACCAAGTGAAGGTGCAGCTCTCTCAGTGGGATTCGCTTAGAAACTGCCACGCGTGCCTGGCTGCCTGCTTTCTGTCGAGAGGAAATTATACGGGGATTCGAGCATTGACGCCTACGTGAGGATCGAGATACTTTTTTTTTTTTTTTTAATTAAAAACCTTTGGAATAGGGACTGGGGCGGTGGCTGTTGAAGATTTATATAATCTGATTTGTTGTTTGCGAGGATCTATTTGAGTTTCTTTTAGCGTGTTTATTAAACTAATAACACTTCCTCACCTTCAACGTATTTTGTACGTTTAAACGATATAGTCAAACTTTGTAATCTGTTAAAAAAACACGTGCATCTTATCTTTACAAGTGCCGTGTGTAAGCAAACATATCAGATAAGATATTGATCTTTAAAAATTGTCCGGATCTTTAAAAATGACAAGAAAAATTGTTTTTGAAACGTAACTTTTATGTTAGAAAATGTTTATAAATTGAATTTTTTGCTCCTTTACAGACATCATGAGTGGTAACAAAGATTACAAATCTGCAAAGTCAGTGTATGACTTTGTGGCTAAAAATATCAAGGGAGAGGATGTGCCATTAGAAAAGTAAGTTTTCAGATGCCAATTCAATACTCGTTCAAAATATCCAAGTGGCTGAGACCCTTTTACTCGGGAATTGACGTTTCTCTCCTTTCAGGTACAAAGGACACGTCTTGCTGATCGTAAACGTAGCCTCGAAATGCAGTCTCACCGCGACGAATTACAAAGAGATGAACGAACTCCACGACGAGTACGCCGAGTCCAAAGGTCACTTATATTACGCCACTAAAGAGAAAGCAAATCGAGCCAAATAATCACGAATTTACCGCCTTGCAGGTCTGAGAATCCTGGCGTTCCCCTGCAACCAGTTTAACAACCAAGAGCCCGGCGGCTCCGACGAGATCTGCAGCTTCGCCGACCGCGTAAAGGTGAGAGCTAAGCGCGCTTTTCTCGCGCGCTTTATCCGCCCCCGGGATTGCGTCAGCCTAAAGTTTCGCTCTCTGTTTTCTAGGTCAAATTCGACCTGTTCGAAAAGGTCGACGTGAACGGGGACGGCGCCCATCCGCTCTGGAAGTACCTGAAGAAACAGCAAGGCAGCATTCTCGGCGATTTTATCAAGTGGAACTTTACCAAGTTTATCGTCGACAAGGAGGGCAAAGTCGTCGAGCGACACGGACCCAACGCCGATCCCAGCAAACTCAAGAAAAATTTGGAAAAGTACTTTTGAGAGAGAAGGCTGAACGTTGAGCGTATTTGCGTGGGTGACAGATCAGATGTTTTATTGCGATGATTCGAGTGCATTGATGTTAGTTAGTTGCGATGTTGTTAATTTAAATTTGTTTTTTATGATTTTAGTTTATATCAATATTGCTGTTATGCGTATCATTTATTGTAAAATAAAAAATTCATTGTGATTATATTCAGTTTATTGTTTGAAGATATTTACCGAAAACCAACAGCACGGAAAAAACAAAGTTTCTGTAACATCGTGCAAAAGTTCAATGGTTGCAAAAGCACGCGATCTCTATAAACAGAAATGTTTAGCTTTTGTCGATAAACAAAGTTCAGCTCTCGCAAAGTAATAGAATACGACGGAGAGAGTATTTTCATGGTTTCGTGCGATAAACCGCGGAAACGTGACGCTTTTCCCGGCGAGAAGAAAACACAAAAAAATATGTCGAACACAAACCGCCGCCCTTTGAATTCCCGGCACGTATCATCTCGACGAGCTTGTAAGGGCTGCTCTCGGCGTGTACCGGCAAAGGTAACTACTTTATCAGCGTTTACGCTAAAATTAATAAAGGAAACTTTCTTCGCCGTTTCGTCGAGGAAGCGTCGTCGAGGTTTGCCGGCGACGGTGAGCTTTTCGGCGGGAAGTTAACGTGGCTTCGAGAGCGGCGAGGATCGTAAAATGTACAGTAACAGCTTTCGCGGTACTTTTTATTGTCGCCGCTCGAAAAAGGCACGTACGAGGCATTAAGAACGCGTATTCGCCAGCCGCGACAAGTCAATTGGCGCACAAATGAGGAAATGATTTTTTTCTTTTATTTCCGAGACGGTTTCAATGATGTGTTATTTGTAAAAGTCATTGCGGTATTGTGCATTTATTGTTATAAATTAGTTATTTTATTATTATTATTATAAATGGACAAGTTTTTTTAAAGTTTGTAAAATGATGATTTTTTTTGTCTTGCCTCTTTATAAACGTATATTCACGTTTGAAATTATGTCAAATTCAATTGTAATTTTTATATTACGCATTGTAATTTTTACATCAGCATAAATGACTGGATCGAGTGGCGTAAGTTACGTCGCTCGATTTCAGAAATGCGATAATGAAGTATTCAGTTACGCAGCTTTTAAAAATTATTATCAATTTGGAATTTTCCTTTTACAGTAAATCAATGTCAAACGAAATTTCAGAAATACTTTTATTAATGAATTTTAAAGAATGGATTTTAAGAATTAAAAAAAATGTTTTATTCCATCCCTTTCCAAAAACCTTCATCTTTGTCTGTATTTAAACATTTTTTTTTCTCCGTCACTTTTATCCAGTTTTCTATCCTAACAAAACTTTATTACCTAAAAAAAAAAAACCAAAAAATTATATCAAATTTCAGGAAATAATCGAACTAGCAACAGCAGCCGAGCTTATTTCTCCAATTTTCAAAATTCCGCTCCGTAAAATTGGACAATCCAATCAGTAAGTAAAATCCGAGAAAATTCTCTGCCGACAGACAAACACACACACACACCGCTCTTTTTTCCCTGACAAAAAAAGCGCGCTTCACCGCAGGCAGGGGGAGAGAGCGTTCGCAGGCAGGGGGGCACATGAATCCGTGGTGCGGCGCACGTGACGTATCGATTTTGATATTAAAGCGCGCCCCCCACTTGCCTGTGTGCGCGTTTATAATCTGTGCGTGAGCGCGGGGGAGAGATGGATGCAGCGACGCCGCCGGAAAGTTCTGTCCTCCATTCACGGACGCCGCTGCTACAAAAGAGTAATGCTTTTCCTAGTTTCAATTACTTCGGGAATATTGCGGATTCTTCTGTTCGGCCCGTCTCGAGGGTTGGGTCGAGGGCTTTGTGGGCAAGACGGCGTTGATTAGCGGCAAGAAACAGATGAGCTTTTTGTGGAGGTGCGCTGGTAAAGAGAGAGAGATGTTGCTGGTAAAGAGAAGCGTAAAAGACGTAACTGGGCGAGCTGGGTTAAGGATGTGGTTGTTTTTTGTTTTTTTGAGAAAAATTAATCCATTACTTTGGTAGACGTTTAAAATTTGTTGGAATAGACAGTCTAATGGCTAGTTTAGGTTTCTTAAAAGATTTAAGTCGTGAAGTTTGTTAGTTTTCTGTTAAGGTAAGGTAAAATAAGTACATTGAAACATGAAAGCAGAAACTCTTGCTACGAAATATCGCAAAGGAAAAACAATCTGAAAGAAATACGTATAAGATTTTTTTTAGAAAACGAACGTAACTTTTTATAAAAGAGAATTTCACCTCTGTGAGATAATAATTTCACTTTAAAACGTTTCCATTTTGATATTTTACTTTAGCGCTGAAGTCTTGAATATATTTCACGAATAAAACCACCTTCGTATAAAAATGAAATTCAATGAAAGCTTTCGCGAATTCTGCGCCTTTAAATTCTAAAAATCTATATTCTAAATCTAAATCTGATTTCTCCACGCGTCTCTCCTCGATCGGCGCAAATATTAAAATGTCCAAAAAGAAAAAATTCAATCAATCAACCGTTTCCCCCGACGCAAAAGAGCAAATTACAAAGAAGCTTTCCAACAAAGGTAACATAATAATTACCAAATATCGCGTTACAGCTCGGCGTATTCCTTTAAAAAAAAAAAAAAAGGCCTGCCGGCGGCGCAAAAAAAAAAAAGAGGCGAAAGAAAGAAGGCAAAGTTTTGCACGTGATCCCTGGCAAAAAAAGAAGGCGGCCAGTAACTAAAACCGCGCTGCTTTCAGTCCTACATTACACGCGGCTTTTGGCCGCGCGTGCCAGTCGAGCTTTTGTGTGCCACCGCTGGCTGCATTCTCCCTCTCTCTCTTTCTCTCTCTCTCTCTCGAGAGAGAGAGAAATCCGACGCCAAGCTGCTGCTCTCTGCTCAATGGAGCAAAAGCGGACGAGCCGCGCCGTTAAGGAGATTGGAAAAAAGGAGATTTGTCGCTCGAGGAGAAAATTCGGTCGTTACGTGCGACGAGTAGGAGGCGGAGAATGATCCTTCTTTCTTTCTTTCTTTCTTTCTTTTTGAGCCACCGCGGGGAATGATTACGCATGACGACTGACTTCGCATTGTTGCCCGATATTGGGGCTTTTCATTTAGGAGATTGCCGAGGTATTGCTTCCTTTTCTTCTCTCTCTCCTTTTTTTCGAGAATTAGTGTTGCGCGATTAATGACGGGCGTAAAATTGCGGCTCGCTCGCGGACGGGAGGGGGGGGGGGGGATCGTTCAAAATTTCAAATACTTCTTTTCGCTCGATTTATTTCTACAAAGCTGCAGAAATTAACTGGTTTTTATTTCACCTCGAATTGCCTTCTCGCATTATGATCGTGTTAAAAATAAAAGTAATTAATAATACACTGAGAGAATTTTTCCCGAAAATTTACAATTAAATTTACCGGAAAAATTAACGTTACGAATCGTAAACGTGGGACATCCGCATGGTTTCGGTAACTATTGTCAAGCGCTCTCTAAACATTACGGTCGTCAGGGTAAAAATTTACAGAACTGTCACGGTAAAAATTCGCGCCGTGGTAGAAACTCGCGGTTAAAATACTAGCACATAAAATCGCGGAAGTGCATAAAAAATTATGCAGGTGCTAATAAAAATTAGTTGATTATCATAATATATTATTTTATATCACTCTAAACTCATTATTATGTCATGATTTTTCTGCTCTCGTGATATAAAATAAAATTCGATATAGTGTATCGAAATATAATTAATACATATTAATACATTATTTTTTTATTAATATAATGAATATATGTATTATTTATA